>CM050404.1:143356973-143549027 GCA_027580255.1 Therioaphis trifolii | reverse complement strand
TCTTCATGAGTTCGGGGACAATATTGTACGATGTGGGCAATGGTCTCCGAGGGAACGCCGAAAGCCCGACATTTCGTCGGACCGTTGCGCCCCCGGTTGACACGCTTGCGACTCGGAAGCGCATTAATCCTGATCTGGGCGTAGCGTTTGAAGTCCTTTCCGGCAATGCCGTTGGGAAATCTTAGCCATGCCACAGATTCCGAGCCCCCGGAGCGTAATTTGAGCTCCGAGCCGTCCACCGACCCATGAAGACTTTGGGTGTGGCTTTGTCGCTTTTCTATCCGGGCGAATCATCTCCGCGCGACCGCTAACAAACCGGCCCCATGGAGGCGGAATGCTTCGCAGACGGCGGGGACGGCCGACCCTTCAAGTTTCGATAGCCGGTTGCATCGATTTTTGGGAATAAAGGTTTAGAAGTCAGGAACGCCAAGCCCGCCGTCTTTGATCGGGGCGTGGATGTACGAATCGGGGCAGGAGATCGGTAGGTCTAACAAAGAGCGAATGACACGTCGGGTGTCATGTGACATTCCCCGCAGTTTACCCGCTGAGACAACCGAAAACGTCAGCCCATGAATGAGCTTCGGAATCAGGAAGTCCCGGACGAGTGCCAGTTTGAATTGGGGTCTCATCGGCACGAATTTTACCCGTTCGAGAGCCGCTGCGTACGTGCCTGCATCGTATTCACTCATGCGACCGCCTACGAATTCGACACCCAGATACCCCCAGAGCGAGCCCACATCGAGTGTCGGCAGGCTTTCTCCATCAATGGAGTAGACCTCCGTTACAACTTTCAGTTTGGCTTCTCGCCCGGAGGGCACTTGGGTCAGAGATGCAGATTTCCTTGGATTCAGCCTCAGATCAGCAACATTTTTTAAACTGCCAGTGAATGCTTCGCACGCGCGACGTAGTCCGTGGGGCGTTTCCGCCCCTAGGATGACATCGTCGGCAAAGGCAAGTGCATTAATCTTTGCAGTGCCCATTAGGTAACCTATTTCTGTGTCAATGGCTTTAAGAACCGTGTCTAGCACCAAATTGAACAAAAGCGGTGACAGTGGGTCGCCCTGCCTAACGCCTTTTGTAACCCTCAAAGCCCGAGAATTCTGCCTCGCGAGCTGTAGAAACGTGTCACTGCGAGAGTGCATTCCGCAAATGTAGTCCACGAAGCCGGCACCCCGCATTGCGGAAGTGATGGACTCGTGGGAGACAGAATCAAACGCCTTCGATAAATCGAGAGACGCAAGACAAAGTCCCCTACACGCCGCGCGGGCGTCCCGGAGCAGGGCGTTGAGGACGAAAATATTCACGGCCACTCCGTCCGCACACCGGAACGCACGCTGGCGCGCATCCACCAGACACAGTTTTTCCAGACGCTTAGCTAGAATCCTATGGAAGTGCCGGAGCGCAATTGACGCGATTGAAATCGGCCGATAGTTTTCCGGCAAGTAACTTCCCTCAGGCGATTACGACCGGGGTGCGATTTCAGCAAATAACTGTTTATGCCGAGTCTAGGGACGCCTTCCAGCAGCGCCCGGGCTTCGAGCGTTGCCAACATGGCCTTTTCCTCCCGAGGCCAGCGGCTTTTACTACGCTGGACCTCAATCTGATCATTCGCCAATTCCCTATGTGATCCTTTATGAACGCCTAGACCTATCTTATACGCTTATTGCTCGGAAGAGAGGTTCGATTTTGTCATGGTATGGGTGAAGTGCGAATGTTACCGTGTCCGAAAGACCGGCTAACTATGATCCCATTCTCCGAAGAACTCGGAGTCGGCAGGCCGTTCAGCCGAAGCTTGTCCCGAGACCGCGGACGCCAGGAGCGGCCATCGCGGCGGCCAAAAGGCACTTTGAGATGTCAGCTTGTGGCTGACAGGGCTCTGACTCGCGGACCGCGCGTTTCGCTCTACCGAGTAAGTGGGGAAACGATGCGAGTAGTGGTATTTCAAGGTCGCCGAGCAGACGGACGGCCGCGAGACCGCCCGACTGGACCCCCGTCTCCCACTTATGCTACACCTCGGCATGTCTCCGAACAATGCCAGATTAGAGTCAAGCTCAACAGGGTCTTCTTTCCCCGCTGATTTTTCCTCACGGCCAATGTTTTTGCCTTTTCTGAAACGTACGAGACGTGTGAATTGAAATTCAGTTTCCGGTCAAGAATTACGCCAAGGTATTTCACTTGCGACTTTACCTTCACTCGATCGCCGTTCAACCGAATCATCGGAGAACGTTTATACGGACCCTTAAACACAACGGCTTCGGTTTTCTCCACGGAGAAACGGATTTTGTTTCGCACCGCCCAACTCGCTGCGGCGGCGAGCGCGTGGTCGGCTCTGCTCTCGACCAGCGACCGCGAGTTCGCTTCGATCGCGATCGCCCCATCATCCGCGTAGCCGAAGATATTGACGCCTTCAGGCATTGGCGCGCTAAGGAATTCGTCGAATAGGAAGTTCCACAGCAAGGGCGCGAGAACGCTGCTCTGCGGGCGCCCCTTCGATATTTCCTTCTCGACCGTCGCAGATCCGTCCCGGAGCGACGCATGTCGATTCCGGAAGAAGGAACGAACGAGTTCGTACAGACTCGCCGGGATATTGCGCCGACGCAGCGCGGCCAGCACGGCCGGCCACCAGGCGTTATCGAAGGCCCCCGAAATATCGAGAAACACGACGACGACAAACCGGGCAGTCGAGCGCGTGACGGTGGCGAGCAGAGCGGAGACGCAGTCCTCCGACGAGCGGCCCGGCATAAAGCCGAATTGCCTTTCTGACAGTGGGCAGTTGCTAGCAAGGAACTCACGCAAGCGGTCACTCGCGATGCGTTCCAGGACTTTTCCCATTACTGGCAGTAGACTAATAGGGCGATAGGATGACGGGAGTGTCAAGTCCCTCTTCCCCCGCTTCGGAATTACGATCACTACTGCCCGTTTCCATGTTTCAGGAAACGTCGACGTACGTAAGCATTGGTCGAACAATTTGGTCAGGGCCGTGGCGATAACCGGCAGAGCTTCCCGCAAGATGCCGACTGTAATCCGGTCATGGCCGGGAGCTTTTTGCGTTCCCATCGACATTATGACGTCCGTCACGTCTGAAATCGTGACGGAATTGACCTCCGGTTGCGCTTCGCGGACTCCAGGAGAGCGCGCGAGAGCGCGGTATTTCGTGTGCTGCTCATCATCGTCCTCTAGGGAGTCTGAAGGCATGAGCGATTCCAGCATAAGTTGTAGAGTCTGGGTCACAGATGTGTGATCGCCGTCGGTCGTGCGGAGCGACTCAAGGGCTTTGACGCACCTCTGACGCTTCCGTAAAAACGGTAGACCGGGCCCCAGGGATTATCATTCCCGCTCTGTGTGACGAATTCCCGCCATGACTTAAACTTCGTCTTGCGAATCAGTCTCGTCAGGACGGTTTTCGCCCGAACGTACGTTTCTCGCTTAAGTGCACGGGCTACATCGCATTTTGCCCTTTGGAAACGTCGCCTGGCCTTACGAACTGCGCTTCTGGCCACCTCGATATCACTGCTCCACCACGGGACAGGCTTCGCGGCCATGCCCCGGGACTTGGGCATCGAGGCGTCGCAGGCTTCCGTTATCGCGCAAGTCATCGTAGCAGCCAGGGACTCGACTGTTTCGTTGTTAGCTGCGTCCTCGAGAGACGGTAGCCGGGCGCTGAGCTTTCGCCTGAACGCCTGCCAATCCGCTTTTCTCTCAGCATACCTGAACGGCCTGAAATCTTCCGCCTCACGAGAAGGTGATCGGCCGATGGTCGTAGTCGTCTCGACCGATATTGACCGTCCAATCCCAGATCGCCCTGGGATCAGTGGCCAACGTGACATCGATATGACTTGACCCGGAATGCGAGACGAAAGTGGCCGGAGAACCCGGCTGGTTAACAACATGGACGTTAGACTCTAACAATAGGTCGTCCAACGCTCTTCCCCTGGCATCCGCCGAGGTGGCTCCCCATGTACGCGATTTCGCGTTAGCATCTAGGCATAGGATAATCCTTTTACTCTGTAGTGCGCTCAAAATGATCCGGATCCGCTCGAGGTAAGGTTCGAATTCGGCGCCGAACGCGCAGTACATCGAGACGACGTAGAGCGGTCCATCCGATCACGAAACGCATACCACCACAGTATCGGAATCGCCAAATTGTGTCAGGTTAAGCACCGGCAGGCCCGCCCGGAATACGGCGATCGCCGCGCGAGGCGGCGACGCCGGACCGCCGTTCGAGACCACTCGGACCCCCTGACCGATATCGCGGATTTCGCCTGCGTTCGAATAAGGCTCCTGAATTGCGACAATATCAAGACCTGCCTGCAATGCGGTCGCTCCTAATCCACCGGACTTCACCATGGACCTCCCCAAATTGAGTTGGCCCAGACGGAGCCGGCAGACGGTGGCAACGGTCGTATTAGTCATTTCTGAGTTCGTAGTCGGGACCTCTCCGCCGCTCGCCCGGCTGCGAAGCAAGTGCCGCTTGTGGAACGGTGGTCTGCCGGAACGCCTTTAAGGCGAACGCAGTTTACACACCGGGGTTTGTCACGCATGTTCGGGCACATCTTGGCGTGATGACCCGATCTGGCGCAATGTGCACACGTAAGTTGGCCATGGCACGCTTTCGCGGTGTGGCCAAAACCTTGGCAGTTGTAACAGCGCGTAACAACGTTATAATCGGAGACACGAGAACGTGTCCACTCGACGAACAGATGACGCGCCTTTTTTAACGGCCCGTAGACTACCGTGCTGACCTCGCAGACCCAGTCGACTAATTCGTCCCGGCGCACAGTGGGGCAATTGACATCGAAAGCTGGCAAAAATAGCATTTATCAAATTTTACTTATCTTATCGAATTATTATATATATCAATAATAGAGTTCATACTGCATAGTTTACCGGTGTAGTGCACGTTTTTTGGCTTAAATTGATTTAGTTTCAGCAGTCGTAATATAAGTCCACAGTGTTACAGTGTAAATCCAACAGAATAATATTATTTTAAATTTTAGTTTTTTTTTGGAACTTAGCGATTGTTTGTGTATTCAATTAAATTTATTATGGAACCATTAGCTACAGGTAAGTTACGTAACGTTTAATATATACATTTTACCGAGTTATACATAATATTTACCTAGATAACTAATAATAATAATAATATATTTGTAACACGAAAATGATATATAATTTAAGTTCACTTCCAAGGCTTTCCAAGCATTAAAAATTGCAAAATATAATACTTAATAGAGTATTCTATTACCTTGTTAAAAAAAAATGTTAATCATATTTGCCCCATTTCGTGTAAATAAATTCTAACTGTGACGACCTACACCAATTTCACTTGAAAAAATTGCTTTATTTACTATAATTAATGAGTTTATTAATAATGTTACATTACAAAGGTGTAGCAGTGTTATATGTTATTTTTTTGTGTATGCATTAAAATACACAAACTGTAATTAAAGCATTTCCAAACTTTTTGAACACATAATTTATGTACTATCTCATGTCTGTATTAATTATTGCTAATTTTGATAGTAGGTACCTATAGAAATATTATGTTGATGAAAACAAACGTCATAATTAGTTTAAAAATGTTTGTATAGGAATGAATTCGAGCACTGTTTTGATATCCAGACAAAAATTATATGATATAATTAAAAGTTCTGGATGTGAGACTATTGATGAAAAATTTAATTTGATAAAAATCGAAATAGAAAAACGAGTGAAAAACTGTGAGCAAAATGATTTGAAAAAAAAATTGTCTTATTTCAAGTCTGAATATAAATCTCGTTGGGAAAAGGCACGTAGAGTGGAAGAACGATTTATTATAGAAAATAAAAACTGGTTAAATGCTTCTATTAAATTTGTATCTTTAAATAACCAGAATAATCGTGGTCGTCCAGTAGTGGCATTTGAGATGAGTAGTGAACGAAACAAACGAAAAATAACTCAAGAACTGAGAAATAATACGTCTGTTAATGTGTTAAGTCATGCAACACACATGAGCTTAAGAGCATCGGGACAAGTTGAAGCCGCAAAGTTACTGAAGGAAATAACTACATCCACCCCCACACGTGCAAGTAGATATAGAAAAGTATTTAAGAAGCAGTCTGCACAAGCTCCTAAAAAACTATCGGGTGAAGATGCTCTAGCTGTTATAGTAGATGCAAAGCTATCTAGACATCAGTATAATATTATTCGGACGAGTGCCCCAGATAAATTTCCATCATACAAAGTCGTACAAGAAAGTAAAAAACAGTGTTATCCAAAACCGGAAAACATACAAGTAACTTCTACAAACGCAGAAGTTTCTTTACAAGCATTACTTGATCACACAGTAGAACGATTATTTTTAGTGCAAAAGCCTGTTATTGTCTTACTCCAAGAAAATGAATTAGATAAGTTCGTTTTATATTCAAAATGGGGCTTTGATGGCAGCTCTGGACATAGTTCATATAAACAAGCTTTTTGTAGTCCCGAAGCCAGTGATTCGGCTGTATTTATTACAAGTATAGTTCCACTTCGCTTGGTAAACGGTGACCAAATTATATGGCAAAACCCACGTCCTGCATCAACTAGATATTGTAGGCCTATAAAAATTGAGTTTATAAAAGAATCTACAGATACATCTATAGCTGAGAAAGAAAAAGTTCAGAGTCAAATAAATAAGTTAATAAATAGTATTGTGACTTTTGATAACAAATCATTTATTGTAACTCACAATTTGATTTTAGCAATGGTTGATGGGAAAATATGTAATGCACTCACAGATACGTCATCAACACTTAAATGTTTCTTGTGTGGTGCAACATCGAAACAGTTTAATTTAATTGATGAAATGGTTAAACGAGAGGTAAAAACTGATAATTTATCTTTTGGGATATCAGTTTTACACGGGTGGATTCGTTTTTTCGAATGTCTCCTCCATTTGTCTTACAAATTACCACTTAAAAAATGGCAAGCTAGAGGAGATGTGGAAAAAAAAATTGTTTCAGAAAATAAGCTAAGAATTCAAAAAGAATTCAAAGACAAATTAGGATTACTTGTAGATAAACCCAAACCAGGATTTGGAAATTTTAATGATGGGAACACAGCCAGACGTTTTTTTCAAAATTCAGAAATATCTGCTGAAATCACAAAATTAGACGTAGAAATAATAGAAAAAATACATATAGTAATGATAGTAGTAGCAAGTGGACACGAAATAAAAATCAATGAGTTTCGGGAATACACGTATAAAACTGCAAAATATTTTGTTGAGAAGTATCCGTGGTATAATATGTCACCCACGATGCACAAGTTTTTTATACATGGACCAGACATAATTGAATCGGCTTTGTTGCCAATAGGACAGTTAACTGAAGAAGCCCAAGAAGCGCGAAATAAAGATTTCAAAAGATATCGAGAGCATAACTCTAGGAAATGTTGTCGTGAAAAAACTAATTTAGATATATTCAATTTATTTTTATTAAGTTCAGATCCAGTCATTTCAAGTAAAAGAAAATTACTGAAGAAAAAAACACAATCAATGCCAATTGAAGCACTCGCATTACTAAAATCACCAGATGTCCGAGCCTCTCTTCAATATGCCAAAGATACCGATGATGATGATGATGATGACGACAATGAAAATGATGATGATGATGACGACAACGATAATGATGATGATTATGATGAAGATAATGACAGCAATGAAGACAATGAAGACAATAACCATGACCAGTTTTAAACTTAAAACTTAAAATAATACATTTTTCTAATTTTGTTAATAAATTAAATAAATAAATACCGTATATACTTTATACCTTATGTTAATACTATGTAAACTACTTTGTATATGTCTGATGAACAAATATAAAAATAATATTAATTTTAGGAATATATTTTTTTACCCTATGATTTAATGCCAGCTTTCGATGTCAATTGCCCCACTGTGCGGCGGGGTCCTGCTCTGAAGACTGGTTTCAGCCCCTTTTGTACCACGTCTTTCGCGAGATTCGTCCAAACGTGCGGGTTCTGGTGGAACGCGCATTCGATTAATTCCTCCGGTGTCAAGTCCGAGGGAACGTCACGGATCTTAATCCGGGGTAGCCGGGCGGGTGGTGCCCGCACGGCGTACCCGGCGTTCTTCAGTTCGGACGAGGCGAGTAGACCGTCATAGGTGGCTCTGTCGGCCGCCTGGACGACTACCGCCCCCGACTCGGTAACTCTGGTCCTTTCGATCCTAAAGCCTTTCGACCTCGGACCTACTAGAGCCCAGAATTCCGTGGTGGACTTCCGAGCGATCTCCCACGGCTTGGCCGGGTTCACCAAGAGCGTGAGCGCGTCACGACGTTTTATCTCCTTTTTAGCGTTCTCAGACAGACCCCTGGGCGGGGCCGCTGGACGCGCGATATCTGTATTTGGTCTTATGGCGTTTATATGCCGCCGGGCCGAACGTTCGGTCTGGGGCGGGGTAGCGTTTCGGCAAATCGCCGGTGCTGCCGCCACGCTCGCGTAAGTAGCGGGCGGCCCGTTTTTATGCCTTCCCCGATTACGCTTCCGCGTCTAGGGGACAACTCCCGTGTTTTCTCCCACACTATCGGCACCTTTCTTGGGTTGGACATAGACCGGCTTGCCCTGACCGGCCTCGACCACCGCAACGATTGGTGGGGAACCTAACTTTTGCTTTTTCCGAGCGGACTTGGTCGCGCTAGGTTTAGTGTCTAGGTTAAAAGTCACCGTACGTTTCACTTGTTCGCGAACGGGCGTTTCTGCCCTTATTGCCAGGTCTGCAATCCGTCCGATTAGGCTTTTCGCCTCTTCGTAGAAAGCGACCGACATTCGCTTTTCGTCTCTTAATTTCGCCGCCTCACGGCCGCGATCAGAGTATATCCGGTGTTTTATTGCCTTGCGGCTACAGCTACGGACCGTTTCTTAGCTCTATGAGCTACTCACGAGCCGCAGGGGATCGGAAGCGACGCTGGCGAACCAGCGGTCGGTTCCGTGTCGTCAGACGGACCACCAGCGCCGACACCACTGCATCGTACCCGATTGCTTCGGTATATGAGCGGGCAAGCCCGACTCATATTGGACCACCTAGGCCCGGAGGGTCCCCGGGGTTTTACCATCTAGCGCTGGTCCCACAGCCACCGCGTTTCAGCCGAGGTAGGCTCCTCAACCTTGAAGGGTACCGGGAACCGGACGACAAGTCGGCCGGTCCTCGATAGGGCTCCCTTCTCCCGCGGCACCGATGTGGTTTTAGGTAGATATCGGTGGATCTACCCGACACCACGAATGATGTCTACCGTTATTCTGGGTGTCCAGCCCGGCTAACGGTGGGCCTGGTAGGGGGTTAAGGGACCCCCGGCCCCACGCCGCCTTAACGTGACCCCTTTAGTCGCCTCGTACGATCAAGCGGGGTTGACTTCCGGCGCCATTCTAGCCCCCGCCGGTAGGGGTTTGATGGCCTGACTGGGTCGGCCATCACTACAGTCTTGACATGCGATGTTAATCTGTCTCTAGCGGTCCGTTCTGGCTGTCAGACTTTCCTTAGCAAATCTTCTCAACGCTTCGTAATACTTCTTACTCTTCAAGAAGACTCCGTCTTCAGGCGGCCAGTTCTCGCCTGATTCTGACAGAGTCCTCTCCAACTTCCGTCTCTCTACCCGAACGCGCGTGCAATCCAGCAGGATATGTTGCACGGTTTCGGGTCCGTTTCCACATTTGCAATCTGGATCATCTACTAGCCTGAATCCATGTAATTTGCTTCTAAAATCTCCATGCCCGGTAAGCATTTGTGACGTGTAATGATCGAGGGTCATCGGTAGTCTGTATCTAGCCCGGACGTCTGGGATCATTCCAAACGTCCATCTACCTTTGGTCGAACGACTCCATCGATCTTGCCACTCATCTAGTAGGGTGTTCTCTATCCGTGTCAATTCATCCGCCGTGATCTTCTCGGCTCTGAGTCTTTGCCTTGCGGCAGTCAGTCGTATCTCCAGATCCAATGGCAGTAGTCCTGCCAGAACCTGGAGGGCGTGAGTCGATGTCGTCTTATAGGCTCCGGTCGTGGCCAGCAGGGCCCTCCTCTGCGTAGTGCCGAGGCGATCCCGTGCCTGGCCCGTCAATACCCCATTGTCCCATATGCACGCCGCATATGTGACTCTAGGTAAAAAGACCGTCTTGTATAATATTCTAGCCGTCGACTGGGTTATGCCCCAGTTCGCCGACATGAGCCCTCTGATTCTGGAGAACAGATCGTCAGACTTGTCAGCCAAGTCCTCGACGTGTTTCCAGAATGTTCTCTTGTAATCTATCTTAATGCCGAGATATGTGATCGGGCTTTTAGCCATAATCACCTCGGCATTCGGGCTGTTACCGAAAGTGACCTGGAAGACGGGTTTCTTCCCGCCTTTAAGACACATCGCTTGAGACTTGCCCGCGGAGAAGGAAAGTCCCCTGTAACTTGCCCAGTCCAATAGGTGTTGTAATCTGTATTTTAGCCTGTCCAATGCAGTTTGTACCCTGGCAGCGCTGGAGAGAACGACCAGGTCGTCTGCATATGCTATTGTCTTAATTTCCTTGATGGTAGGTTTGCGTAAGGCCGAGTCCATCGCAATATTCCAAACCGCCGGGCCGAGCTGTGACCCCTGGGGGCAACCTCTCGTCAGCCGCTTGGTAAAGCGCTCGCCTTCTAGTGTCAATGTGGCAGTTCTGCCCGTAAGGTATGATCTGATCATCGCAAGCGTGTTCTTGGATGCTCCCAGATCCTTTAAATCTTCTAAAAGCGGTCCCCATGACAGGTTATCAAATGCTCCAGAAATATCCAGGAATGTTCCGATTACGAACCTGTTAGGGTTCGAGTCGGCCCATCCGAGGACACTCTCCATCGCTGTAACAGTCGACCTCCCCGTCACGAATCCGTGCTGGTTCTTATCCATCTTACTCAGTGTTTCGTTATTCAGCCGTGTGACTATCAGAGTCTCCAAAGCCTTAGAGAGCGTCGGCAGCAAGCTTACCGGCCTATAAGACTTCGGTTCTGATATCGGCTTTTCCTTAGATTTTAGTATGAGTACTAACTCCGCGGCCTTCCATGGGTCCGGGAACGTGCACGAGGCCAGCGCGTCCTCAAAAAGCAACGTTATAGTATCACCTAAGATAGGCCATGCCCGACGTAGCATGCCCGCCGTCAGACCATCACACCCCGGGGCCTTCGTCGGGGCGATTCTCCAAATCGCCCGTCTGACTTCCTCGGGATGTATCCTTTCTCTTACCTCGGAAATGTCAAAGGCGACATCTCCGATACTATTCTGTTCCCCCGGTATGAACACACTCAACAGCTCTGAGGCCGTCTCGTCAATGTCCATAGTCAAGGAACCATCTGATCTCTTAACCAAGGACGGGGGAGCGTTACCACGTGAGCCAGACTTGGCCCACCGGTAGGCTTTACCCCAGACCTTGGTATTCGCTTCGTCGGCGAATGCCCGCCAAGTAGCCATTTTCGCTTTTCTGATAAGCGAAAGGTGGTTATTCCTAATCGCTTTGTATCCAGTATCGAGAGAAGTATCTGGACCCAAATGCCTTCTCTCTCTCCTGGATCTATTTAATTCTCTCTTAGAAAGTGTGAGGGCCTCAGTCCACCACGGGGGCTTCATGATTTTCCCAGCTTTCCTTGACTTAGGCATGCTATGTCTGGCCGCGTCAACAATAGCGTTGGTCAATTTCTCCGCCCTGGCATGCACGTTCCCGGTGCCAGGGATCGAGACTGACAATTCAGTCAGTTTTTCAGCAAAAGCTGACCAGTTAGCCAGCCTGGTGTTGAATCGGTTACCCGATTCACGCACCCTAACTGAGCCGCGGAGCGAGTATGTAATCAGTCTATGGTCACTATCCGTGGCGTAACCATTCAGGTCCCAGTTGTGAATCCGGGGCTGGACGGCCACTGTTGCCAGAGTGACGTCAACGTTTGACGATCCCATACGGTACCTCTCGTACGTGTGCAGAGCATGGGGTGTGTTTATCACCCGAAGGTGGTTTGACACCACAAAATCATCCACAATTCTACCACGGGCATTCCTGGTAGGATTATGCCACATAGGAGAGTGACCGTTAACATCTGCCCCGATAATGACTTCGTCGTACCCCTCCAGTGTTCCCTGCAGGAGCTCGACAAAGCCAATCGTGGGCATGTTGTACTTGAAATACGCCGATACAACCTTGATGTTGCGGTTGTTGTTGTCTTTAATAATCACCGAGATAACGTTGGTGTTCTGTATAGTGGGCGTTATGACCCTCAACGATGGGTTGAGGATTATAATCGCCGCTCCGCTAGGTTGGTTGGCGTTGCCCTTTTTCAGGACAGTTCTTATTGAGCCAAAGTTGAATCCAGAGACCCCTTCGCGGTCTGCCGTCAGTGGCGGTTCGTGTGCCAAAATAACATCTATGCCGTATTGGGAGCAATGGTCTCTCAATTGCTCCGCGACTATAGATTGCCCATTCATGTTCAGCTGGGCAAACTTTATTGAATTATTATTGTTTGACATCGCTGGCCGGGCCGAAGTTGGTCACACGGACCACTCGCTCCAGCGCCGCTTGCCTCCTACGGCAGGCCTTAGATGTTGCCCTGTGCTTGCCTTTGCAGTTAAAGCACTTTGGGTCTTTGTCGATCTTGGCGCACACGGTCGCCCTGTGTCCTTCTTCGGCACAGTGAGAACAAGTCACCTTGTTCTTGCACTTGCCGGACTGGTGTCCGAACCTTAGACACAATACACATTGATTGTGATCAAGGAACTCGACTACCTTACAGCTCATCAGATCGATATATATTCTACCCAGTATCTTCGGGTAGATCTCGGGGCTGACCGCGCACACCCACCAGGTGGTGTTCCTGTCCCTTGGTCCTCTCTGGAAGACAGGACGAATCTTAGAGACGCCCTCGTCTTCAGAGAGACCCAATCTCTCGTTCAGTCTGGCGATAGATCGAGGCAGATCCTCAGCGGACGTCGATTTATCGACGTCGTATATGAGAACCATTGGCCATCTTCTTTCAGGTTCTGAAATGTCCTGTCTCACGGCCATGACAGACCTCACAGCCTCAAGCGTCTCCGCGTTCGCGGGGACTATCTCCAGGTCTCCTCTGGCCAACATTCTATTACTCCTGAATAACGGAGTCTTAACTATCTTCGTTAAGTCCTTCAGAAGGCTGGCCTTAGCAGCGCCAGCCGTTTCCGGAGTGGTCTTAACGATGAAAGTCTTCGGTGGTTCGACCTTCTTAAGCTTCTCTATCTTTTTCTTATCCAAAGGCTTCGTGCCTAGTCTGGTCTTAACGGGTGGCTTGCTGCGAACCACCTCGCTAAATGTCTTCCGGCGTCCGCCATCAGACTCAGACTCAGATTGGACTCTGGTCTTTTTCTTATTCAGTCTTTTCCTCTTTTTGCTTATAACACTAACGAACTCGTAGTCCGAGTCCGTCGTATGTTCAATGTCCGATGCACCACTTGAAGGGACCTGCCGGCTCCCGCTAGCCACAGGCTTGCGGGCAGGCTCCTCCGCCCTAGCCTTGGCTTTGGGCGGTAACGAGATGGTTACCTTCTTCTTGGTACCCTTATTGCTCGGAGTCTTGGTGTTGCTTGGCCCAGCAACCTGGGCCGTGTCAACCTCCATCATGGAGGCTGTCACAGCCGGTTTGGCGACTGGGACCCTGGCCTGCTGTACGGCCTCGCTGTTGATTCGAGCTCTGATCGTCTCCTCACGGAGAATCCTTAGCTCGGTCTTAGTCGCCTCGTTTTCGACCCGCGACTCTTTGAGTCTCCCGAGAAGGATGGCATTCTCGAGGACCATTTCCTGAAGAATGTCCTCCATGTTCGTCCGAACACCCCAGAGAGTGTCCAAACTAGATGAAAGGCACTTCTTCCTCGAAGCTTCCTCTCTTATTACCATGCCTAGGCGCTCGCACTGCCTACGCATCCTGGTAACAATCTCTATGCTCTTGTCGCTGGTTAGCCCCGGGCTAACGTCGTCCGTGGAGCACGGTGCGTTCCCAGACGACCGTGTCTCCGGGTCTTCGACATTCTTTCTTTTTCTTTCCGGACCATCCATATTTTGGCGTGGCTCCTCGGTGGCCGTCAGACCAGCCGCAGAAGTACCCGCCACCATGGCGGCCGCTTGGGCAAGTATCCTGTCGACGTTTGAGTCCACGTTCGAGTCCCCAGAAGAGGAACTCGAGCGGGCACCGCCGCGTAATCTCAACACCGGTTCGTAATGGTGTTCGTTAGTTATTATGTTCTGAGCACGATCCTCGATCGTGTCATATACGTGGGTGAAGTTCCTCTGACCCTCCGTGGGAGAGTTCAGAGGGGAGTCACTGGGAGAGCCCTGTGGTGTACAGAGTCTGTCCCGGCTCCCTAAGTTTACCCTTTCCTGGTAAACTTCGAACTTCGCGTTCTGGGCTTTTGTCTTAGCATACATGTACTGTTCGCGCAGTTCCATGTTGCGTCTTCTCTCTTTTATGCTGCGATCTTCAGCATTGAGTCTTCTAATTTGCTCCTCAGGAGACTCCCTTCTCTTGCAAGAAGAAGCCCCAAGAAGAGCAGCGCCTCTGGGCGCATTCGCCTCAAGGCGATCGAACATGTTATTTTCGTCCTGTCTGAGTCTATTGTCCCAGGCACCTATCTGTGCCTGCCTGTCTCTGTTAAACTCTCCGCCTCCAAAAAGGGCGGAGAGTATCGGGGTTACCATCTCCGGGATGCCCGGAAGATTCCCAGATGAGCTGCCCGTGTGCAGTCCCCTGTTAACCTCCTGGATCCTCTCCCAGGTGGCTTCCCTGTTCAAATTATTACCTGCCGGTATGCTCGCTGCGGAGAACACCGACTGGAGTGATGCTAGAGAGGCCGATCTCGCTGGCCCCCTGCTAGAAGTCCCGGACGAGGCGGTCTCAAAGGCCGCCCTGTCTGAAACAGAACTAATTGTCGACGACGTGAAGGACGGGAGACGGTTGTAACCCTGCCTACCGTCCAGATGGAATCTATCGAGTCCCTGGGACCGCTCATGGTCCCGGACTCGTTGTTCAAAAGTGGCGTTTGCTCGCCACTGAATATCTCTGATGTTATTATTTAAGTTGTGCGTGCCGCTCAGCGACGCACCGGAAGGCATGGACATGTTTTGGCCCCCCACAAAATCCATGGGGCCTGCCTCCGTAGAGGGTGAATTTGCCGGGCTTCCGGCCCGGATTATCACTTGTGGTACTATGTTTTGATTCGTGTCCATGCATAAAATACGGCCTTGCTCCTCCTGCTCTGACCGGCTCAGTCAGAGGTCGTAGGCACCTTGTCTCAACAGTCCCGATCCTCTACGGCTGAGGGTGGACAAGCCCTCAGTTGCGTGAATTCATTCCAATCAAGCGCATACGACCGGAGTTGCCACCTCCGGAAGTCCAAACATTTGCAACCATTGTGGTGAGACTCAACCAATTAAGGTAAAGTCCCACCTGGACGGGCCCGACCAATGAAGGTAAGACCCAGCTCTCAGCTGTCCGCGGGGGCCGTAGCCCCTAACCGCCAAGGCGGCCGTTCCCTTATCCGCAACCTAGGGACGCGATCCATGGGCCTGAGAAAAGCCCGCACGCCCGGCACAAGGCAATAAAGCAGAGCACCGGGACATGCGAGGAGCCCTCACGCCGACCAGCCGTGAAGCGACAATCATTCTTAAGAATCCAGTCACGACCCGACTTCTCAGCGCAATACTCCTCTGATAGTAGATAGGGACATTGGAGTACCCTGGGTTTGATGCTCGGGCAAGCCCTCGCTACAACCGCGGTCCGTGTATTAGCGCTGTGCGCTAGTTACGGGCCGCAGAGGTTCAAGGGCGGGACCGTGCAAGCCGGCCACGCCCCCGTGTCGTCTATGGACCACCAGCACCGAACCGACCCCCTTCTGGGGGAAGGCGCGTACCAGTAAGCTAGGGCAATGCACCGCCTTTCGCCACCACTGGTCGGGTCGCGGTCTATCCCACCGCTTTCCGTTTTTGGTTACGGACAACCTTCGGCGAGAGCTCCAACCGATAGAGCGGGTAGGGCCCCAGGAGGAACGGGTTACCACACGCCGGGGTGTTAATCCACGGTCGCGTGCCCGCCATTCACTAGGACCTTTCCCCTGGCCAGCGATCGGCCTTAACCACACAGTAGCTCCTGCTACAGCCACCACGAATCCAAACCGGCACGGCCCGACGAGCGGCAAGCCGGTCGCCGGACCGAGTGGGAGGGCACGACCTCGTGGGGAGATCGCGGGGCTCCCCCCCATCCCGTGGTACCGTTCTCGTCCCCGTTAGGTGGACCATCATCGGTCGGATGTTCGGCCGTAGCCTACCTGGATTTGGCGGTGTACCGGGCTCTAGGTGGGCCCTGACCGCGGGCGCTCGCCCGCGATGCTTTAGGTGGCAAACCCCCGATGTTCCGTAAAACGAGGGTCGGGAGTCCCCCCCACGCCTAGGCGTGAGTTGCCGACGATGGCCAGTCTTGCCACGCCTCCCCGGGAGGCATCCACTGGGGATCGACCCGCTCTTCTCGGAGTCGCGGTCAGAACTCCCAACGCCCTAGTCCCCGAAGGTTTCGGAGCGTCCGCGCCCCGGGCGCCGGCCCCGTCTGGGCCACCCTTTAGTCGCCTCGTACGCCAAGCGGGTAAGACTGACGCCGTATTCTGATCCCCGGTCGACAGGGAAGAAACGCAGAGAGCCCCTTAAGGGGGAACTCCGCCCGTGCCCCAGACACCAGCCCCGACTGGCTCGAAGTAGGTGTGGCTTACTCTCCGAAGATTTCAGCCACCGTGACGCCTCTGGTTGTCCGATGTTGTTGTACGCATCGGCGCCACCCGCGTCCCAGACGCACGAGCGTCCCCAGCAGAACGGACCCTACGGCGTTCTCCTCTTCTGCCGCTTGCTCCACGACGCTCGCTCGAGCGCCGTAGGGGGTCAGCGAGCCGGTCGCGTGCTCCGTTCTGCTTGTGAGCAGAAGCTCAAAGTTTCCAATACGATTTGCGCAATTTGTCGATTTTCCTGGCCGAGACCTGCTACCCGAGGGGAGGTTTTACTCGATGCCGAGGTACTATGTCTTGTATTGTAGTTAGGACTTATTGCCAGGTTACCGGGTGTTTGTGTGAAGTAGATTAATTATTATTGTACATATTGTTTGCAAAGGCGACAAGGCTATAGTACATTTTACGTGTGCTGATAAATTCATTAGGAGCTGGAGGCCAGGCTATATTCTCCTCGAACGCGGTTCTCATGAGTTTAGTCCTGGGTAGATCGTTGAGATGGCAATGGTACAGCATGTGTTCCGCTGTCTGCTCCATGTATCCACAAGGACAGTCAGGAGTGGTGGCCAGGCCTAGTCTGTGCAGATTGTGCTTGAAGTCACCATGCCCGGTGAGAAGTTGGACCGTGAAGTGATCCAATTTGAGAGGCAGAGCCATCCTTCTCATGACGGAGGGGAAAAATCTATATGTCCAGCGTGATTTGGAATCTGTGTCCCAACGCCTTTGCCAGGTTTGGATCAGGGCCTCTTTCTTGTCGCGTACGAGAATTCTGGACTCGGAATTGGGGAGTTCAAGTAAGGATTGCTTGTAGCTTTGTAGTCTTATCTCGAGATCAAGAGGCAAGACTCCAGCAATCACCTGGAGGCTCGATGTAGAGGCAGTACGATAAGCTGACGTAATTCCGAGGAGAGCTCTTCTTTGGATGCTACCTAGGGAATTGCGAGACTTGACCGAGAGGCTAGCCTGGGCCCAGAATTCCGCTCCGTAGCAAATCCTAGGGATAAAAACCGTGCTGTATAAGAGTGCTGACACTTCCTTCCTGATGCCCCAATCTCTACCGAAGGTGCCTCTTAGTCTTGAGAAGAGATCGAGAGATTTGTTCGCAAGGCTGTGGAGGTGGGCTGTGCCAGAAAGTTCCGAGTCGAGGTGAACACCAAGGTATTTAACCGAATCGACTGTTCTTATACGCGAATCACCAAATTTAATCGTGAACCCAGGCTGGAGTCCTCCTTTGAGGGGCATTCCTACCGATTTCGTGGCGGAGAAGGAGAGTTCTCTTCTATGGCCCCAGGCGAACACAGACGACAACGCGGTTTCGGTCTTGGCGACAAGTTGTACCCTGTTGTGGGCGGCTACGCATAAAGCAATATCATCCGCGTACGCTTGGATATGCACGCCAGCTTCAAAGTTGAGGTTCAGTAAGGCCTCCATAGTGGTGTTCCACAGAAGAGGGCCATAAATGGATCCTTGGGGGCAGCCTTTAGTGAGTAAGGTTGTGTGACAGACGCCTCCGAGTTTCAAGGATGCAGTTCTGCCGGATAGGTAGCTTTTGGTAACTGCAATCGTCGCTGTGCTGGCCCCTAAGTTTTTAAGATCCTCTATCAAAGTGTCCCATTTTAGGTTATCGAAAGCCCCTGAAATGTCCAAAAATACGCCGAGGACATGTTTCTCTTCGCGTTCAGAGGACCAGGTGAGCAGCTTTTTGATGGCATCACGGGTGGATCTGTGGTTAGTGAAGCCATATTGGAGACCACTTAGATTGATGCGTGTTTCTTCGGTGAGTCTGCTGCATACTATTCTTTCGATAACCTTTCCAATGGTGGGTAGAAGGCTAATCGGTCTGTAGGTCTTGATCTGAGTGGGGTCAGACATTCTTGATTTCGGAATAATTACGACATCGGCGCACAGTGGTCCGAAAAAATAAAAAACCGGCATTTTTTGAGTAATCATGTCATTTAGGGTCATTTGAAAGATTTTGGTGAGAAATTTAAATTTTTGATAAATTTGAGGTCTGTAGTGGCCTGTAAAGTACCGAAAATTTAAAGTGCTTCTAAGGTGGTCATGTTGGTACTCAAATCATATCTAAATTTTGCGAGCAAGACATTTATGCAATTTTCAAGTCCATATTTTCAGCCAATTTTGTAAAATGTCACTTTATATACGTCCAATAGCAAACAAAACCAATTTTTGTACTTAAAAGTCATTTTTTTTATTTGCGCAGTCGTGCGCAGTTAATTCATGATCCTAATTCTCTAAAATATGACATTTACTACCAGATGAAAGAAAAAAAAGTTGCTCTTTTTTTGCCTTTTCTAATATATAAGTATTTATTTTTGAAAAAAATGTTTGATATTACATGAAATTATTAATACTCAAGTTACAATACAAGTAAACAATACAAAGTTCAACTTTTTCGTTTTGTGTAGTTGAGTGTTTAAAATAATAGTTAAAAATATATTTTAATAACTGGTTATCTATATCTTTCTAGCAGTTGTTTACTTTTGAAATTTAAGATAAGAAAATTGGGTTACTATTAAATGCTACGTTTAATCAAATATACTAAAATTGTCAGTCGGTGTAACAAGTTCGTTCTAACGATACCGTTATTATAATCCACGTGTATTGTATATTGCGATCGTTAAACTTTTAAATTATATTGTACGATTGAATTGTGGCCGTAGCTTTATTTATTTATTATATAATCAATGGACAATATACGAGTAATAAAGGTGAAAGTGATTAATATACATAACGTGTGCTTTAATTTAAAATCTAAAAATGAAAAACTTGTTACAATTATTCATCATCTAAAAACAAAATTTTCTATTAGAAATGACACTTCTGAGGAGCAAGACTTAAAAAGGTTAAAGTAAAGGTAAAGGTAAAGTGTTTGGTTTTTCAGAGTCTTGTGTACTTATTACATAATTTATTAAATTATGCAACTGAAAAATTTGGATTAACAGTAAAGTTTAACTTTGTTATTGAGTATTAATAATTTCACGTAAAATCAAACATTTTTTCATATATTAGAAAAGGCGAAAAAAGAGCAACTTTTTTTTCTTTCATCTGGTAGTAAATGTCATATTTTAGAGAATTAGGATCATGAATTAACTGCGCACAACTGCGCAAATAAAAAAAATGACTTTTAAGTACGAAAATTGGTTTTATTTGCTATTTGACGTATATAAAGTGAAATTTTACAAAATTGGCTGAAAATATGAACTTGAAAATTGCATAAATGTCTTGCTCGCAAAATTTAGATATGATTTGAGTACCAACATGACCACCTTAGAAGCACTTTAAATTTTCGGTACTTTACAGGCCACTACAGACCTCAAATTTATCAAAAATTTAAATTTCTCACCAAAATCTTTCAAATGACACTAAATGACATGTTTACTCAAAAAATGCCGGTTTTTTATTTTTTCGGACCACTGTGCGGCGTGTTTTAAACTGCTGGGGAATATGCATTGTGATAGGCATGCGTTCACGAGTTTGTGGAGGTACTTACCGATGAGGGGCCATGATTTCCGGAGGATGGCAGCTGTTATGCAATCTGGTCCGGGAGCCTTATTAGGAGCAGATTTCTAGAGAGCCATTTTAACCTCTTCAATATCGCTAGGAGAATGGGTGTGCGCACGAAGGTTGTCATCATTCGTGAAAGCACTGGTCGCGTCTGAAGGGATGAGCGTACATAACAGGGTTTTGACTGTCTCCTCGATGTCGGAGGTGAAGGTTCCGTCAGGCTTGACGATCGCCGCTGGAATAGCCGGAGGTGATGTGCCATGCTTCAGCCATCTGTAGAGTTTCCCCCAAGGTTTCGAACCACCGGCCGTGCAGTACCTTCTCCACGAATCTATTTTGCTGCGTCTGAGGAGGTGTAGGTATTCGTTCCTGGCCTTGGTGTAGGATGCCGTGAATATCCTCAGACCAGGCTGATATCTGGATCTGGCGGCGATCTTGAGTATTTTCCTTTTGCCCTCTAGTGCCGAGTTCCACCAGGGAGGTTTGGGATTGTGGGACTGTTTCCTTTTGGGAATGTGTAAATCGGCAGCTCGAGTGATGCAGTCCGTCAGCCAGCTCGCCTGGTCGTCTACTGTGTGTGACAAGGGATAAGACGCGCAAAGATGTGAGGAGAGTGCTCTTTGGAACTCCGTCCAGTCGGCTCGTTCGATGGCATATCTCGTTTGTCTTCGATGGAAGGTGGGAATGTCGACAGATAGGGAATATGTAATTACATTGTGCAGACTGGTGGTTATTCCGTTATGCACCGTCCAGTTGGATATACACCCGGAGAGGTCGTAAGTAGCCAGGGTTACGTCGATGTTAGAGCTACCTCTGGGGCCACTAAACGTAGGAGTGGCACTCGGAGTGTTGACGCACTGGAGGTTGTTGGCATGCAGGAAATCGATGACGAGGTTGCCTTTTCTGTCGGTGTTTTCACAATGCCAAAGAGTTGCGTGGGCGTTGACGTCTGCCGCAATCAATGTATCGCCGGACAGGCGAGACATTATGTTCTCGAGGGAGCGGATGTGGGAATGGGTTGCGGTGCGGAACTTGAAGTATCCGGCTATTATGTTGAGGGGGCCGTTGATCCTGGAGAGGGTTATGACGACGAAGTTCTCTGTTGTTAAGTCGTTCCGCGAAATGAACCGTACTTCGGGATTCAGGACAACAATAGCAGCGCCGTGTATGATTGCATTGTTGCCGCGCCTGACAGTGTGCTTGCTCAGTACTGTCCTGTATGGGGACGCACCAAATCCTACCAAGGTGTTCCTGAGAGTGTAGGGCTCCTGAAGTAAGGCAATGTCGACCTTTTTCAGTTGGCAAAGGTGCAGCAGTTCGTCGTTGACTGATGAGCTCCGGTCCATGTTGAGCTGCATGATTTTCAAAGTGTTGCTGATCATTGCGACGATTCCATGGGCTCTGGAGAGGCGCCGTAGTCAGTTCGCTGGAGCAATTGAGCTAGAGCGGCTGTCCTGTTCGAGCAAGATTTGTCGGTAGCTCTGTGCTTGCCTCGACAATTAGCACACCTAGGTTCATCAGCAGAGCTGGGGCACTCGTTGGACAGGTGTCCCGACTTGGCACAGTGGGCACAAAACTGTGCTGTCTCGAAGCACTTGCTGGCAGGGTGCCCATAGCGGAGACATCTGTAGCACTGTGTCACGTCTTCGAAACGAAGAACGCGACACCTGTTGAACCCTAGATACAGGCTCGTACTGGTAATCGAGCCGAAGACTGACGGGCAAACCTCGCAGATCCACTTGGTGGTTGCTCTGTCGCGGGGACCGCGCTTAAAGATAGGCTTGATTGAGTCCGGTGATACGTCGGCAAGGACATCTGGGTTCTGTGCAATCAACTGAGCGGGAATTTCTGCCGGAGAGAGTGTGACATCGATCGGATCTATGGAAACTCGCGGCCATCTCGCTGAGTCCTCTTTTAGGATGCTGCTGGTCCTTGAAATAGATTTCAACACGTCGGTGGACTCTTTATCGTGAGGTTTAAGTATTAATTTCCCACTCCTAGCCACGAGCGACTGGATTTTCGGGGTTTTGTTGGAGTTGGTCACCAGTTTCCAGATGTCCTCTTTAGCCTTCAGTGCCGGGTACTCGTCGGAAGGAGTTATGACAAAGGCGGCTGTGGGGGGCTTCACCCTATTGTCAGCAAGGACTTTAGTCCGTTTTTGCACCCTAGACCTAGAGCGGCCCTCCTCTGTTCGCCTAGCTGTCTTGCTCCTTGATCTATTGGGTTGGTTAACGGCATCCCGATAGGAGGTAGTCATCGTCGAAAGGGGGGCGTGAGCATCATTCGGGTTACTGACGCCCGTTGCGCCAGGATTCGTGCTCCTTTTCAGCTGATCAATGATGGCATCCTTCTCAGCTAGAACGTTCGCGAATTTGTCAATAATCTCTCCGATACTGCCACGCGACTCCTCTATTCTCGCCTTTAGAGAGACGTGCTCCGACAGCAGGCTAGCATTAGCCGCGGATAAGGCATTAAGTTTTTCGACTATGGATCTTTTAATGGCGATGTCCATGACAGACTTTTTTAGTACTTCTAGCCCGAGTGTGTGTTGAAGCCAAGCCACTGAGTCCTTGATTGTCGTAGCTGGATCGGGCGTAGACGGGGATGCTTCATTATTCGACCTCTTCGTGGCAGGTTGACGAGGACTCAGTTCCACAGCGTAGTCATGGGCAGTGGAGCTCCTTCTGGAGCTGCCAGCAGAGCTGGCCATTACAGCAGTGGGGAGAACGTTCAGCGGTAACCGTGCCCTGGTTCAAGCTAATCCTGCTTGGAGGACGCACCAGGGAAACGGGGAATAGACGCTAAAACACTAAAAAAGGCGGGAAAAACGCTCTGGGTGGAAGGGGTGAGGTCGGGGACCCTTGATGTGCAGGCGTACCGCCTAGGGGTCGCCGAGACAAAACGAACGGTCTTGGTCCGAAGACCCTACGACCAATTCCGCCGGAGATACGGAAAAATGAAAATTCCGAGGTAGGGGTGGGGTGGGGGCGAAAAAATCGACTTATCGGATTTAGCCGAATTTCGGTACAAGACCCCGGTAGGTACCGGTTTGGGGCCGATCCGACGATTTTTGGGAATTTTTCAAAAAATTATGGCCGTACTAAATTCCGGGCGGCCGGACTTAGAAAATTTTCGACGGAAAAAATTTCGATCAATGTTTTAATACACCCGGTAGGTGTATCCGGCGAGTCCAGACGTGACCCGGTATGACGCGGGCGCCAGCGGCCGGCACGTGGTTACAGAAATGAACTGTGATATAACTTACCAAGTTTGGGCGGCCGTGTTATTCTTATGGGAGAATAAAGAAAGTTCGCCCACGGGGGGGCTTTTATTCGGGTCGACTCAAAATCGACACCGACCCGAGCGCGCACTTATTATACACCTTTTTTCGAAAACGGCACAAAAAATATCTAAGAATTACCAGAGTTATGGGCAAAACTGAAAAACCACACTAGAGGGCGCGTCGCGGAGCACAACTAACGCGGAAACATACGTCCGTACACAACCGCGGTCGGAGCGGCACTAGTAGATAGGGACACGTGATTCCCGGGTTTTTGGCTTTCGCCTACGATCACACGGTCCGCCTATTAGCGCTAGGCGCTATTCGCGGGCCGAGGACGTACGGGAGCGACGCCGGCAAGCCGGACGATCGGTCCCGGGTCGTCTATGGACCACCAGCACCGGCCGAAGCCGTACCTTTTTTGAGGCCGGAGAGACCGAGGTCCCTTTGGGTCCGACCCCCCACTAGGTCCAGTGGTTTGGGTTTCCACTATCTTCACGCTGGTCCCACAACCACCACGTTTCAGCCGAGGTAGGCTCCTCAACCTTGAGGGGCACTGAGTCCCGGACGGCAAGCCGGACGGGCGTACAGTGGGGCTCCCCTCTCCCGTGGCACCGACTTGGTTTTAAGTTGACGTCGGTAGGTCAACCCGGTCCCCATTAATCAGGGCACCTCCCACTATTTTGGCTTCCCAGGCCGGCTAGTGGTGGGCCAGGTTTGCCGTGAAGGCAAAGATCGCCGTAAGAACGACGGTTTATCGTCCATCGCGTGTACGATGGGTCCCTACCGACCTAACCTCTAATGGCCCTGTCCTCGTCCTGCTTGCTCCTTATCGCCGTCCTGGCATACTTGACCAAGGCGTCGAAGTTCCTCCTACACCCCAGGAACTCGGTCGGGTCGCAGGGCCAGAGCCCGTCTCGACCCACCACAGCTTCCTTTAGCCTCTCCCTGGCTTCTGAAAGCCGCTCACACCTGAACAGAACATGATCGACGGTTTCCGCCTCAACGCGACACCTACACAGAGCAGATCCGACCAGCCTCAGGGAATGCAACTTGGCGTTGAAATCCCCATGACCCGTAAGGAACTGAACCGTGTAGTGATCGAGCACCATCGGGACCATCAATCTCCTTCTCACATCGGGCATCAGACCGAACGTCCACCTGCCCTTCTCTGAGTTCTGCCACCTCTCCTGCCACACATCCAAGATCCTCTCTCTTCGTGCTTTCATTTCCTCCTCGCACAAGACACCGGACCTGAAGTCCTTCCGAGCTGCATCCCATTCGATTTCGAGATCCAGAGGCAGCTGCCCAGCCACCACCTGCAACGCGTCCGTTGAGGTGGTTCTGTATGCCCCCGTCATCGACAAAAGAGCCCTACGCTGTTTACTCCCGAGAGTCTTCACAGCCTTCACTGTCCTAACCGCCGAGTGCCAGATCTCCGAGGCGTAACATATGCGAGGCAAGAATACCGCGCGATAAATCACACCCGAAGCGGCCTGTCTCATGCCCCAGTTAGCGGACGTCGCCGCTCTTAGCCTACTATACAACTCGTCCGATTTTCCTGCCACCTTCGTCAGGTGCGCCCAGAAATTCCTCTTGTAGTCCACCTCCACACCGAGATATCTCACCGGACTGACAGCCGTGATCGTCTCATCCCCGAATGGGATCGTAAATCCCGGCTTCAGTCCTCCCTTCAGCGACATTGCCTGGGACTTGGATGCAGAGAAGGTCAAGCCTCTCTCCGCCGCCCAGCCTCTCACTGATGCCAAGAAACCGTAGATCCTGTTACGGATAACGCCGAGATTGGTCCCTGCTACCAGGACCGCCAAATCATCTGCATACGCCACAACCTTGATCCTCTCACACTTCTCGATCCTCAGAACTTCGTTCATCGACATCTTCCACAAGACCGGCCCAAGCTGTGACCCTTGGGGACAGCCTCGCGTCAGATCCGCCGACGCCGTCGATTTCCCAACCGTCAGAACGGCCTTCCTGTTTGTCAGATAGCTCTCGATAATCGACCGAGTCGACTCCGAGGCCCCTAGCTCCGAGATGTCCCTGATCAGCGCCCGCCAATCAAGGTTATCGAAAGCTCCTGATATGTCTAAGAAGACACCTATCACCAACCTTTCCGGACGACTGTCCACCCATCGAAAGCACTCTTTCATAGCGCTGATGGTGGACTTTCCTACCGTAAAACCGTGCTGGCCATCGGACATGGCCTCCCTAGTCTCCTCCTCTAGCCTAGTCACGATGAGCCTCTCCAAAACCTTCGACGGTACAGACAGAAGACTGACCGGTCTGTAAGATTTCGGAAGGCTCCTGTCCTTCTCCGGACCCTTCAAGATGGTGACCACGTCCGCGGTCTTCCAACCGTCTGGGAACACTGATGCTCTCAGACACCTATCAAGTAGCCTGGTGAATAGTGGACCCACTACCACCCAGGCTTTCCTCAGCACTCCGGCCGTGATCCCGTCAAGTCCGGGGGCCTTGTTTGGCGCCATCCTCCATATGGCCTCCTTAACCTCTCTTTCCGATAAGACAAAGCCTACCCTACCGACCTTATGACCGTCAAGTACCGGAGCGGTACTATCATGCGGTATAAGCGTGTCCAACATGCACCTGGCCGTGTCCCCAGCAGACTCCGTGAAGGATCCGTCCGGGCGGACCACCGAACAGGGAACCCTGTCCCTGGCGGACCCCTTACGGGCCCACTTGTACACCTGGCCCCAGACGTTGTCGTTCACCGACGAAGCGAACCCCTTCCATGAGTTCCACTTCGCCCTCCTTACCTCCGACAAGTGAGAATTCCTCAGCCTCCTATACTCTTCCCTATCGACGACCCTCCAGTCCTTCGATCTCCTGAAGACCGAGATCTTCCTCTTCGACTCGTCTAAGCCGTTATGCCACCACGGTGGCTTGGACCTAGCTTTTCCTCTGGACTTAGGCATCGAAGCCTCCATTGCGATCTGCAGAGAGATCACAAGAGCTTTTGACGCCCCCTCAATACCATCTTCGAGTTCCTCACTCCTCCTAATCACCTCTTGGGACAGAACCCTCCTGAACCTCTCCCAGTCCGCCTTCTTGACGTTGAAACGTCGCCTATCCGTCTCGAGCTGGGCAACCTCACGGCCGCAGGAAACTTGGTACTTGATCAGTCTGTGATCACTGTCTGTGACGTCAGCGACCACATCCCAACCCCGGACCCCAGCCGTCAACTCACCTCCCCTCGAGAGCGTGACGTCGACATTTGAGGATCCCATACCTGGCTTCCAGTAGGTCTCAAGGCAACCAGGCCGGTTATGCACCGTCAAGTTCCTATCCTCGACCATTCCTTCCACCCATTTCCCTCTGGCAGAGCCGTTCTGATTGCCCGGCCGACTGAACCACATGGGCGAGTGCCCGTTCACGTCAGCCCCTATCACAACCCTATCGCCTAACCGTTCCAAGACGTTGCCTAACTTCGTCGTGAAGACGTGTGTCGGGATGCTGTACTTGAAGTAAGCTGACACGAAAGTGACCGACTTGCCTCTACCTTTCTTCAGGTTGGCGATCGCAAAGAACCTATTCATCAGGTGACGCACAGCGACGACCTCGATGTCCCTGTTGAGGACCACGATAGCCGCCCCCACTTGTCCTCCTTCAGAACAGAATACCGACCTATCCGAGAAAACCTCCATACCTCCTACCTTGGCACCCGCCCAAGGAGGCTCCTGGAGAAGCAAAACATCGACCGAATTCCTAAGACTGTGCTCCAGCAGCTGTTCTGAAACGATATGACAACCGTTCATGTTCAGCTGCGCGACCGAGATAGATTCGGACGAGCTCATTTTGAAGAAGAGCCGTAGTCCGTCCTAATCATGCCGTTCCTCTCATACCTGCGCCTCACCGGACAGCTAGAATGCCCCGCTGTGAAGCCGAGTCCGCAATTGACGCACTTCGGCGCCTTGTCCTTCGCACCACAATCCTTCTGCCTGTGGCCTTCCACAGCGCAGTGGCTACACACGACTTTTCCTCTCTTGCACTTTGCTTCCGCGTGACCAAAGCCTTGGCACGCGAAACACTGAAGGACTTCCGTGAAGTCTACAATCTTGCACAAACCTAATCCTATGAACCAACGCTTCTTAATCAACTTTCCATATACCTCTGGATCCACCTCACAAATCCACCTGACCAGTGGATCTTCACGCGGCCCTCTCATGAACAGCGGCTTGACCGCCGCTTTCATGCGCTCGACGTCAACCCCCAAACTGGGGTTTTGCCGCGCTAGGGCCTCTCCAATCTCCTCTGCTCCGACCGACCTCTCCACGTCATAGATCAAGACCTTAGGCCTTCGGACCTCTTCCCTCTTTACGCCGGACCTTTCCTCTCCCTCCATCTCGACCAACGCCGCCTTGGTCGCCTCGTCCGCGAGCTTGATCAGGATGTCACCTCTCGGCAACACCCTGATCGCGCTCACCTGAGGCGCCTCGACCTTGCTCACGATCTCGCTCCACAGCCTCTTTCTCGCCTCCTCTGACGAGCCCTGGCCCTTTTCCACAATGAAAGCCGTTGCCGGCTTCCTCTCCTTAAACCTGCTCACTTCCTTCTCCTTTCGCTCCTTCCTCCTCACAACCGTGAATTCCTCTGTCTTCTTTTTCTTGGGCGTGGCCGCCTCCCTCGACGCCACGCTGGCGTAGGTGGACGGCCCCGGGGCAACGGCTTTCGCCGAGCCCGCTGGAGCCGCACCGCCCACGACCACCGCGGCCCTCTTCTTCTTCTTCTTCTTCTTTTTCTTCTTCTCCGCCACCTCTACCTCCATGCTCTCTGCCACAGCCCTCTCCTCGACATTCCTCCTGATGCTCTCCGCCTCCTTTACAATCCTCTTTTCTAACTGCTCTCTCGCCTCGTCCAGCCTTCCTCTCATCATGTCTACTTCCGCAGACATCTTGTCACAAACCTCCTCATACCTCCTCTTGAACTCCAGTATACTGGAGGTCACCGCCACCGTCAGCCTTTTCTTCTCCTTTTCGCTGTTGATCAACATCAACAGCTCCTCTCCGATCATCCTCACTTCTTCCCTGTCGGTCCTCTTATTCGCTTCCTCAATCTCCTCTGTGTCGGTCCTCTTCCTCTTTTGGGCGACTTTCTCGCCCCTCTCTGCTCTCTCCTCAGCCTTTTCCATGGCAGACGGACACTCCTCCAGGAGCACCACAGCCTCCATGACCCTCTCACTTAATAATGAAAAAGCACTCACCCGCACCTCCGCGGCTGGAACTTTATACGGACCGACTCAAAACCGACACCGGTCCGTACGCGCACTTTTTACGCTGACGCGCACTCTCGGGGGGCACCCTGGCACTCCCCAAGGAGATACGCGTCGTCACTACCGCACTCCACACGAGAACACTCGCGAACACTCGGCCGCGGCGACGGCAATCGACGCGCCGATGAGCGCGCTCAATCCGGACGGCAGCTACCGGCCGGAATTACGCGGCGCTCGACGCACGACGCGCACACGCACACGATCCGCGGCAGCGAACTGAGCGCAGCGCCCGATGCGCGCGACGCACACACGCGCACGATCGTGCCCAACGAACTGAGCACGACGACTCGGCGGCGGCGGCACAACACTCGACGCGCGACGCGCACACGCACACGATCGTGCCCGGCGAACTGAGCACGACGATTCGGCGGCGGCGCCCGGCGATGGGCGGCGGCTTAGTCACCAGCTGATCGGCGGCGGCGGCGGCGCGATCAGCTGTTCACGGCGTCCTGCGTGACTAACGGCGGCGGCGAACGTTTTCACTCGAGTAGATAGGGACATCGAGGTTCCCGGGTTTGTGGCTTTCGCCTACGATCACCCGGTCCACATGTTAGCGCTAGGCGCTATTCGCGGGCCGGGGACGTACGGGAGCGACGCCGGCAAGCCGGACGATCGGTCCCGGGTCGTCTATGGACCACCAGCACCGGCCGAAGCCGTACCTTTTTTGAGGCCGGAGAGACCGAGGTCCCTTTGGGTCCGACCCCCCACTAGGTCCAGTGGTTTGGGTTTCCACTATCTTCACGCTGGTCCCACAACCACCACGTTTCAGCCGAGGTAGGCTCCTCAACCTTGAGGGGCACTGAGTCCCGGACGGCAAGCCGGACGGGCGTACAGTGGGGCTCCCCTCTCCCGTGGCACCGACTTGGTTTTAAGTTGACGTCGGTAGGTCAACCCGGTCCCCATTAATCAGGGCACCTCCCACTATTTTGGCTTCCCAGGCCGGCTAGTGGTGGGCCAGGTTTGCCATGAAGGCAAAGATCGCCGTAAGAACGGCGGTTTATCGTCCATCGCGTGTACGATGGGTCCCTACCGACCTAACCTCTAATGGCCCTGTCCTCGTCCTGCTTGCTCCTTATCGCCGTCCTGGCATACCTCGCCAAGGCCTCGTATCTCTTCCGCGACTTTAGAAACTCGGACGGCGCGCAGGGCCAATCCCCGCCTTCGCCGCCCAACGCTTCCCTCAATCTCTCTCTGTCCTCTCTCCACCTCTCGCACTTGAACAGAACGTGCTCGACCGTTTCCGCCTCGACTCGACACTTGCACAGCGCGGATCTGACCAGTCTCAACGAGTGCAACTTCGCGTTGAAGTGCCCGTGGCCGGTCAGGAACTGCACCGTGTAGTGATCTAGCACGAGCGGTAGCATCAACCTCTCCCTCACGTCCGGCAGCAGACCGAATGTCCACCTGCCTTTCTCCGACTCGTTCCACCTGCGCTGCCATTCGTCGAAAACACTCTCTCTTTCCTCGTCCTTCTCGGTCACCGTCTTACGACCTGCCTTGAAATCTTTCAGCGCGGCGTTCCACCGGACCTCCAGGTCCAGCGGCAACTGCCCAGCGACCACCTGCAGCGCGTCTGTCGAGGTGGTCCTGTACGCCCCCGTCAGAGACAGGAGCGCCCTTCGCTGCTTACTCCCAAGCAACCTTACGGCCTTCTTGGTCCTCACCGCCTCATGCCAGATCTCCGAGGCGTAACATATACGCGGTAGGAACACCGCGCGATATATCACCCCCGAAGCGGCCTGCCTCATACCCCAATTGGCGGACGTCGCCGCCCGCAGCCTACTGTACAACTCGTCCGATTTTCCTGCCACCGTCGAAAGGTGCGCCCAGAAGTTCCTCTTATAGTCGACCTCCACTCCCAAGTACCTCACAGGACTGACGGCCGTGATAACACTATCCCCGAATGGGATCGTGAAACCAGGTTTCAGTCCTCCCTTCAGCGACATTGCCTGGGACTTAGCTGCGGAGAAGGTTAAGCCTCGCTCCGCCGCCCAGCCTCTCACCGATTCCAAGAAACCGTAGATCCTGTTACGGATGACGTCAAGATTGGTCCCTGCTGCCAGGACCGCCAAGTCGTCGGCGTACGCCACTACCTTAATCCTGTCGTCTCTCTCAATCCTCAAGGCCTCGTTCATCGACATCTTCCACAAGACCGGCCCGAGCTGTGAGCCCTGGGGACAGCCCCGCGTCAGACGTGTCGACGCCGAAGACCTGCCGACCGACAGAACGGCCTTCCTCCCACGCAGATAGCTCTCGATAATCGACCTAGTCGATTCCGAGGCACCTAGTTCCGAGATGTCTCTGATCAGCGCGAGCCAATCGAGATTATCGAACGCACCAGAAATGTCTAAAAAGACTCCTATCACGACCTTCTCCTTCCTAGAGTCCACCCATCGAAAGCACTCTTGGATAGCGCTGATGGTGGACTTACCTGTAGTAAAACCGTGTTGGCCATCTGACATGGCCTCCCTAGTCTCGTCCTCTAGCCTAACTACGATCAGCCTCTCCAAAACCTTCGACGGTACAGACAGCAGACTGACCGGTCGGTATGATTTCGGATTGCTGAGGTCCCTCTCCGGACCCTTCAAGATCGTGACCACATCCGCGGTCTTCCAACCGTCTGGGAACACTGATGCTCTCAGACACCTATCAAGAAGCCTGGTGAATAGTGGACCCACTACCACCCAGGCTTTCCTCAGCACTCCGGCCGTGATCCCGTCAAGTCCGGGGGCCTTGTTTGGCGCCATCCTCCATATGGCCTCCTTAACCTCTCTTTCCGATAAGACAAAGCCTACCCTACCGACCTTATGACCGTCAAGTACCGGAGCGGTACTATCATGCGGTATAAGCGTGTCCAACATGCACCTGGCCGTGTCCCCAGCAGACTCCGTGAAGGATCCGTCCGGGCGGACCACCGAACAGGGAACCCTGTCCCTGGCGGACCCCTTACGGGCCCACTTGTACACCTGGCCCCAGACGTTGTCGTTCACCGACGAAGCGAACCCCTTCCATGAGTTCCACTTCGCCCTCCTTACCTCCGACAAGTGAGAATTCCTCAGCCTCCTATACTCTTCCCTATCGACGACCCTCCAGTCCTTCGATCTCCTGAAGACCGAGATCTTCCTCTTCGACTCGTCTAAGCCGTTATGCCACCACGGTGGCTTGGACCTAGCTTTTCCTCTGGACTTAGGCATCGAAGCCTCCATTGCGATCTGCAGAGAGATCACAAGAGCTTTTGACGCCCCCTCAATACCATCTTCGAGTTCCTCACTCCTCCTAATCACCTCTTGGGACAGAACCCTCCTGAACCTCTCCCAGTCCGCCTTCTTGACGTTGAAACGTCGCCTATCCGTCTCGAGCTGGGCCACCTCACGGCCGCAGGAAACTTGGTACTTGATCAGTCTGTGATCACTGTCTGTGACGTCAGCGACCACATCCCAACCCCGGACCCCAGCCGTCAACTCACCTCCCCTCGAGAGCGTGACGTCGACATTTGAGGATCCCATACCTGGCTTCCAGTAGGTCTCAAGGCAACCAGGCCGGTTATGCACCGTCAAGTTCCTATCCTCGACCATTCCTTCCACCCATTTCCCCCTCGCCGAACCGTTGTGGTTACCCGGCCGACTGAACCATTGCGGCGAATGCGCGTTCACGTCGGCCCCTACAATCACTCTGTTCCCCAGCCTCTCCAACGTGTGACCTAACTTGGTCGTGAAGACCTGCGTCGGGATGCAGTACTTGAAGTACGCTGACACGAGAGTTATCGACTTCCCTGCACCTTTCTTGAGATTGGCGATGGCAAAGAACCTGTTCATCAGGTGGCGCACCGCGACGACCTCGATGCTCCTGTTAAGGACCACGATGGCCGCCCCGGCGGGACCTCCGTCAGAACAGAATACCGACCTATCCGAGAATACCTCCATACCACCCACGCTGGCACCTGCCATCGGGGGCTCTTGAAGCAGCAACACATCCACCGAATTGCTCTCGCAATACTCGAGCAGCTGTCCAGAAACGATAAGACTACCATTCATGTTCAGCTGCACTACCGACAACGAAGCGGACTCGCTCATTTGGAAGCTGAGCCGTAGTCCGTCCTAATCATGCCGTTCCTCTCATACCTGCGCCTCACCGGGCAGCTAGAATGCCCCGCTGTGAAGCCGAGTCCGCAATTGACGCACTTCGGCGTCTTGTCCTTCGCACCACAATCCTTCTGCCTGTGGCCTTCCACAGCGCAGTGGCTACACACGACTTTTCCTCTCTTGCACTTTGCCTCCGCGTGACCAAAGCCTTGGCACGCGAAACACTGAAGGACTTCCGTGAAGTCGACAATCTTGCACAAGCCTAATCCTATGAACCAACGCTTCTTGATCAACTTTCCATACACCTCTGGATCCACCTCACAAATCCACCTGACCAGTGGATCTTCGCGCGGCCCTCTCATGAACAGCGGCTTGACCGCCGCTTTCATGCGCTCGACGTCAACCCCCAAACTGGGGTTTTGCCGCGCTAGGGCCTCTCCAATCTCCTCTGCTCCGACCGACCTCTCCACGTCATAGATCAAGACCTTAGGCCTTCGGACCTCTTCCCTCTTTACGCCGGACCTTTCCTCTCCCTCCATCTCGACCAACGCCGCCTTGGTCGCCTCGTCCGCGGGCTTGATCAGGATGTCACCTCTCGGCAACACCTTCACTAGCCCGACTTGCGGGGCCCTGACCTTACTCACTATCCTGGACCAGAGCCTGTCTCTCGCCTCCTTCGAGGTTCCACTTCCCTTCTCAATGATGAAGGCCGTGGCCGGCCTCTTCTCCTTCAACCTCTCCTCCACCCTCTCCTTCTTCTTTTTCTTCTCCACTACGGTAAATTTACCGCCCTCGCCTCCCTTAGCCGCTACACTCGCATAGGAGGCCGTCACCGGAACGGCGGCTTTCACCACCGGCACCGGGACCTGCCCCCCCTTCTTCTTCTTCTTCTTTCCTTTCCTGCTTACTTCAGTAGCCTCCACTTCCATGGGGCTACCCTCACACGCCTCTCGCTCCTTATTCGCCTCTTTCTCCTCTTTCCCCTCTTTCGCCTTCGTCTCCTCCTTTCCTTTGCCCAGCCACAGCTTCTCCACCATCACCTTCCTAAACTGCTCCATTTGCTCACCTGCCTCTATCCAGCGTCCTTCCATCCTGTCGGCTCTGGCAATTACCTCATCGATCACCTCCTCGTACCTCCTCTTTACCTCGATTAGGCCGTTCGCCAGGGCCAGCGTCATCCTTTTCTTTTCCTTCTCCTGACTGATGAGGACCATGAGATCCTCACCAATCCCTCGCATCTCCTCCCTCGGGGACCTCACCTCCACGCTCTCCAGACTAGCCTCCATCCTCTTACGCTTCAGCACAGAATGGGCGGGAGCCGCCCCGTCAACGAGGTCTGCCGACCTCTCCTCACACTTTTCCATGGCAGGCCGACACTCCTCCAAGAGTACCACTGCCTCCATGACCCTCTCACTTAATAAGTACAAAGTACTCACCCGCAGCTACCTCTCCGCAGCCGGAGCTTTTATACGGACCGACTCAAAATCGACACCGGTCCGTACGCGCACTTTTTTCTCCCGCACGACACACGAGGACACTCGCGAACACTCGGCCGCGGCGACGGCAATCGACGCGCCGATGAGCGCGCTCAATCCGGACGGCAGCTACCGGCCGGAATTACGCGGCGCTCGACGCACGACGCGCACACGCACACGATCCGTGGCAGCGAACTGAGCGCAACGCCCGATGCGCGCGACGCACACACGCGCACGATCGTGCCCAACGAACTGAGCACGACGACTCGGCGGCGGCGGCACAACACTCGACGCGCGACGCGCACACGCACACGATCGTGCCCGGCGAACTGAGCACGACGATTCGGCGGCGGCGCCCGGCGATGGGCGGCGACTTAGTCACCAGCTGATCGGCGGCGGCGGCGGCGCGATCAGCTGTTCACGGCGTCCTACGTGACTAACGGCGGCGGCGAACGTTTTCACTCGCGAGTAGATAGGGACATCGAGGTTCCCGGGTTTGTGGCTTTCGCCTACGATCACCCGGTCCACATGTTAGCGCTAGGCGCTATTCGCGGGCCGGGGACGTACGGGAGCGACGCCGGCAAGCCGGACGATCGGTCCCGGGTCGTCTATGGACCACCAGCACCGGCCGAAGCCGTACCTTTTTTGAGGCCGGAGAGACCGAGGTCCCTTTGGGTCCGACCCCCCACTAGGTCCAGTGGTTTGGGTTTCCACTATCTTCACGCTGGTCCCACAACCACCACGTTTCAGCCGAGGTAGGCTCCTCAACCTTGAGGGGCACTGAGTCCCGGACGGCAAGCCGGACGGGCGTACAGTGGGGCTCCCCTCTCCCGTGGCACCGACTTGGTTTTAAGTTGACGTCGGTAGGTCAACCCGGTCCCCATTAATCAGGGCACCTCCCACTATTTTGGCTTCCCAGGCCGGCTAGTGGTGGGCCAGGTTTGCCATGAAGGCAAAGATCGCCGTAAGAACGGCGGTTTATCGTCCATCGCGTGTACGATGGGTCCCTACCGACCTAACCTCTAATGGCCCTGTCCTCGTCCTGCTTGCTCCTTATCGCCGTCCTGGCATACTTGACCAAGGCGTCGAAGTTCCTCCTACACCCCAGGAACTCGGTCGGGTCGCAGGGCCAGAGCCCGTCTCGACCCACCACAGCTTCCTTTAGCCTCTCCCTGGCTTCTGAAAGCCGCTCACACCTGAACAGAACATGATCGACGGTTTCCGCCTCAACGCGACACCTACACAGAGCAGATCTGACCAGCCTCAGGGAATGCAACTTGGCGTTGAAATCCCCATGACCCGTAAGGAACTGAACCGTGTAGTGATCGAGCACCATCGGGACCATCAATCTCCTTCTCACATCGGGCATCAGACCGAACGTCCACCTGCCCTTCTCTGAGTTCTGCCACCTCTCCTGCCACACATCCAAGATCCTCTCTCTTCGTGCTTTCATTTCCTCCTCGCACAAGACACCGGACCTGAAGTCCTTCCGAGCTGCATCCCATTCGATTTCGAGATCCAGAGGCAGCTGCCCAGCCACCACCTGCAACGCGTCCGTTGAGGTGGTTCTGTATGCCCCCGTCATCGACAAAAGAGCCCTACGCTGTTTACTCCCGAGAGTCTTCACAGCCTTCACTGTCCTAACCGCCGAGTGCCAGATCTCCGAGGCGTAACATATGCGAGGCAAGAATACCGCGCGATAAATCACACCCGAAGCGGCCTGTCTCATGCCCCAGTTAGCGGACGTCGCCGCTCTTAGCCTACTATACAACTCGTCCGATTTTCCTGCCACCTTCGTCAGGTGCGCCCAGAAATTCCTCTTGTAGTCCACCTCCACACCGAGATATCTCACCGGACTGACAGCCGTGATCGTCTCATCCCCGAATGGGATCGTAAATCCCGGCTTCAGTCCTCCCTTCAGCGACATTGCCTGGGACTTGGATGCAGAGAAGGTCAAGCCTCTCTCCGCCGCCCAGCCTCTCACTGATGCCAAGAAACCGTAGATCCTGTTACGGATAACGCCGAGATTGGTCCCTGCTACCAGGACCGCCAAATCATCTGCATACGCCACAACCTTGATCCTCTCACACTTCTCGATCCTCAGAACTTCGTTCATCGACATCTTCCACAAGACCGGCCCAAGCTGTGACCCTTGGGGACAGCCTCGCGTCAGATCCGCCGACGCCGTCGATTTCCCAACCGTCAGAACGGCCTTCCTGTTTGTCAGATAGCTCTCGATAATCGACCGAGTCGACTCCGAGGCCCCTAGCTCCGAGATGTCCCTGATCAGCGCCCGCCAATCAAGGTTATCGAAAGCTCCTGATATGTCTAAGAAGACACCTATCACCAACCTTTCCGGACGACTGTCCACCCATCGAAAGCACTCTTTCATAGCGCTGATGGTGGACTTTCCTACCGTAAAACCGTGCTGGCCATCGGACATGGCCTCCCTAGTCTCCTCCTCTAGCCTAGTCACGATGAGCCTCTCCAAAACCTTCGACGGTACAGACAGAAGACTGACCGGTCTGTAAGATTTCGGAAGGCTCCTGTCCTTCTCCGGACCCTTCAAGATGGTGACCACGTCCGCGGTCTTCCAACCGTCTGGGAACACTGATGCTCTCAGACACCTATCAAGAAGCCTGGTGAATAGTGGACCCACTACCACCCAGGCTTTCCTCAGCACTCCGGCCGTGATCCCGTCAAGTCCGGGGGCCTTGTTTGGCGCCATCCTCCATATGGCCTCCTTAACCTCTCTTTCCGATAAGACAAAGCCTACCCTACCGACCTTATGACCGTCAAGTACCGGAGCGGTACTATCATGCGGTATAAGCGTGTCCAACATGCACCTGGCCGTGTCCCCAGCAGACTCCGTGAAGGATCCGTCCGGGCGGACCACCGAACAGGGAACCCTGTCCCTGGCGGACCCCTTACGGGCCCACTTGTACACCTGGCCCCAGACGTTGTCGTTCACCGACGAAGCGAACCCCTTCCATGAGTTCCACTTCGCCCTCCTTACCTCCGACAAGTGAGAATTCCTCAGCCTCCTATACTCTTCCCTATCGACGACCCTCCAGTCCTTCGATCTCCTGAAGACCGAGATCTTCCTCTTCGACTCGTCTAAGCCGTTATGCCACCACGGTGGCTTGGACCTAGCTTTTCCTCTGGACTTAGGCATCGAAGCCTCCATTGCGATCTGCAGAGAGATCACAAGAGCTTTTGACGCCCCCTCAATACCATCTTCGAGTTCCTCACTCCTCCTAATCACCTCTTGGGACAGAACCCTCCTGAACCTCTCCCAGTCCGCCTTCTTGACGTTGAAACGTCGCCTATCCGTCTCGAGCTGGGCCACCTCACGGCCGCAGGAAACTTGGTACTTGATCAGTCTGTGATCACTGTCTGTGACGTCAGCGACCACATCCCAACCCCGGACCCCAGCCGTCAACTCACCTCCCCTCGAGAGCGTGACGTCGACATTTGAGGATCCCATACCTGGCTTCCAGTAGGTCTCAAGGCAACCAGGCCGGTTATGCACCGTCAAGTTCCTATCCTCGACCATTCCTTCCACCCATTTCCCTCTGGCAGAGCCGTTATGATTGCCCGGCCGACTGAACCACATGGGCGAGTGCCCGTTCACGTCAGCCCCTATCACAACCCTATCGCCTAACCGTTCCAAGACGTTGCCTAACTTCGTCGTGAAGACGTGTGTCGGGATGCTGTACTTGAAGTAAGCTGACACGAAAGTGACCGACTTGCCTCTACCTTTCTTCAGGTTGGCGATCGCAAAGAACCTATTCATCAGGTGACGCACAGCGACGACCTCGATGTCCCTGTTGAGGACCACGATAGCCGCCCCCGCTTGTCCTCCTTCAGAACAGAATACCGACCTATCCGAGAAAACCTCCATACCTCCTACCTTGGCACCCGCCCAAGGAGGCTCCTGGAGAAGCAAAACATCGACCGAATTCCTAAGACTGTGCTCCAGCAGCTGTTCCGAAACGATATGACAACCGTTCATGTTCAGCTGCGCGACCGAGATAGATTCGGACGAGCTCATTTTGAAGAAGAGCCGTAGTCCGTCCTAATCATGCCGTTCCTCTCATACCTGCGCCTCACCGGGCAGCTAGAATGCCCCGCTGTGAAGCCGAGTCCGCAATTGACGCACTTCGGCGTCTTGTCCTTCGCACCACAATCCTTCTGCCTGTGGCCTTCCACAGCGCAGTGGCTACACACGACTTTTCCTCTCTTGCACTTTGCCTCCGCGTGACCAAAGCCTTGGCACGCGAAACACTGAAGGACTTCCGTGAAGTCGACAATCTTGCACAAGCCTAATCCTATGAACCAACGCTTCTTGATCAACTTTCCATACACCTCTGGATCCACCTCACAAATCCACCTGACCAGTGGATCTTCGCGCGGCCCTCTCATGAACAGCGGCTTGACCGCCGCTTTCATGCGCTCGACGTCAACCCCCAAACTGGGGTTTTGCCGCGCTAGGGCCTCTCCAATCTCCTCTGCTCCGACCGACCTCTCCACGTCATAGATCAAGACCTTAGGCCTTCGGACCTCTTCCCTCTTTACGCCGGACCTTTCCTCTCCCTCCATCTCGACCAACGCCGCCTTGGTCGCCTCGTCCGCGGGCTTGATCAGGATGTCACCTCTCGGCAACACCTTCACTAGCCCGACTTGCGGGGCCCTGACCTTACTCACTATCCTGGACCAGAGCCTGTCTCTCGCCTCCTTCGAGGTTCCACTTCCCTTCTCAATGATGAAGGCCGTGGCCGGCCTCTTCTCCTTCAACCTCTCCTCCACCCTCTCCTTCTTCTTTTTCTTCTCCACTACGGTAAATTTACCGCCCTCGCCTCCCTTAGCCGCTACACTCGCATAGGAGGCCGTCACCGGAACGGCGGCTTTCACCACCGGCACCGGGACCTGCCCCCCCTTCTTCTTCTTCTTCTTTCCTTTCCTGCTTACTTCAGTAGCCTCCACTTCCATGGGGCTACCCTCACACGCCTCTCGCTCCTTATTCGCCTCTTTCTCCTCTTTCCCCTCTTTCGCCTTCGTCTCCTCCTTTCCTTTGCCCAGCCACAGCTTCTCCACCATCACCTTCCTAAACTGCTCCATTTGCTCACCTGCCTCTATCCAGCGTCCTTCCATCCTGTCGGCTCTGGCAATTACCTCATCGATCACCTCCTCGTACCTCCTCTTTACCTCGATTAGGCCGTTCGCCAGGGCCAGCGTCATCCTTTTCTTTTCCTTCTCCTGACTGATGAGGACCATGAGATCCTCACCAATCCCTCGCATCTCCTCCCTCGGGGACCTCACCTCCACGCTCTCCAGACTAGCCTCCATCCTCTTACGCTTCAGCACAGAATGGGCGGGAGCCGCCCCGTCAACGAGGTCTGCCGACCTCTCCTCACACTTTTCCATGGCAGGCCGACACTCCTCCAAGAGTACCACTGCCTCCATGACCCTCTCACTTAATAAGTACAAAGTACTCACCCGCAGCTACCTCTCCGCAGCCGGAGCTTTTATACGGACCGACTCAAAATCGACACCGGTCCGTACGCGCACTTTTTTCTCCCGCACGACACACGAGGACACTCGCGAACACTCGGCCGCGGCGACGGCAATCGACGCGCCGATGAGCGCGCTCAATCCGGACGGCAGCTACCGGCCGGAATTACGCGGCGCTCGACGCACGACGCACACACGCACACGATCCGCGGCAGCGAACTGAGCGCAACGCCCGATGCGCGCGACGCACACACGCGCACGATCGTGCCCAACGAACTGAGCACGACGACTCGGCGGCGGCGGCACAACACTCGACGCGCGACGCGCACACGCACACGATCGTGCCCGGCGAACTGAGCACGACGATTCGGCGGCGGCGCCCGGCGATGGGCGGCGACTGAGTCACCAGCTGATCGGCGGCGGCGGCGGCGCGATCAGCTGTTCACGGCGTCCTACGTGACTAACGGCGGCGGCGAACGTTTTCACTCGCGTCGACTTAACGCAAAACTTTGCGCACTTGTTACGCACGCGCAAACACACGCACTGCGGTTCCGAAAACGTCGTTCACTTCGTCTCGACGAGACGCGTCCAACGCGCGAACGCGATTGTCGATCGGTCCACCCGTTCGCCCGGAATTAAGGGTTGAAGAAAAATCCCCACCTCTTTCCCCAGGCTACTGAGGGGCTCGAAAGCGGGCTCGTCCGAATCCCCGGAACAACACGAATCGAAATCCGTTGAGTCCGACAAGATCCGTCCAGCCAACTCCGAGAAAACTCGATTCGACAATTTACCGCGAACACACGACCGGCGATTCACGGCGTCTCCGAAGGAAAACTTTCGCCCTCCCTCGGGAACTTTACGGATTTCCGCGCGCGATGCACCAAAATCTTCAGCTCGACGAGACGAATTTTTTGATGCAAAGAACGCGAAAAACCACCGGAAATTGCCAAAGTTACGCACTGATCACAACGCACTGGTACACGCACACGTCCGAACACAACGACGACCGAACCGCGACTAGTAGATAGGGACAGTGAGAATCTCGTTAATCCATTCATGCGCGTCACTAATTAGATGACGAGGCATTTGGCTATGTTTTCAGTTCTGACGACGCCCAACGGATGGTTATCAAGCCGGTCCGCTGTTTGGGATGGCAAATCGCCGAGCTTACCCCGTGAAGCCATGGAAGATGGTAAAGGACCACGGGGTTAGCCGTGATCATCATTAAACCGCCTAACTAAAGGAAGTTGTAGGACTATAACTACGGGAAGGAAGGAGTGAGCAATGGAAGGGAAGAGGAGCTGAGGACGGGGAGTACCTCAGTGTTTTTGCGGGCGTTGTGGGGCCTCATCCGACCCCGGCCCGGACGTGTGTGCGTGTTTTACGGTTGAAGAAATACCAGCCGAAGAGCGTCCCCCGCAAAACCCTGGTAGGGAGGCTAGCGAGAAAACGACTCGACAGCCCAAGCGCCCGAAGGCTCTGGAGACTCTCAGGTATCCAGATGCCACGCCAGGTTAGCGTAGCAGCGACCGTTTGTACGTTAGTCGATAGATGTTCGGCGCGGATCATGGTCTTTAGGTCCGCTCGGTCCTGATATTTCCGGACCTTGTTCATATGCCACTCTCGGGCGTATTTGGTCGAAACAACTTGTACATCACAGATGACGGAAACATGGCCTCTTGTCTCGTCGCTTCTCAGGGCGACAATATCCGGCTTTAAGTTCCCGTCCTGTAACTTGAATGTGCGTTCCAGTTCGACCTCGTATTTCCTATCGCTGAGGCCACTAGCTAACCTCTTTACGACGCTGTCGTGTCTTCCCAGCCTTTCTTCGTGAGTTCGGGGACAATATTGAACAATGTGGGCAAGGGTCTCCGAAGGAACGCCGCAAGCCCGACATTTCGTCGGACCGTTGCGCCCCCGGTTGACACGCTTGCGACTCGGAAGCGCGTTAATCCTGATCTGGGCGTAGCGTTTGAAATCCTTTCCGGCAATGCCGTTGGGAAATCTTAGCCACGCCACAGATTCCGAGCCCTCGGAGCATAGCTTCAGCTCCGAGCCGTCCACCGACCCATGAAGACTTTGGGTGTGGCTCTGTCGCTTTCCTATCCGGGCGACGCATCTCCGCGCGACCGCTAACAAACCGGCCCCATGGAGGCGGAATGCTTCGCAGACGGCGGGGACGGCCGATCCTTCAAGTTTCGATAGCCGGTTGCAGCGATTTTTGGGAACAAAGGTTTCGAAGTCAGGAACGCCAAGCCCGCCGTCTTTGATCAGGGCGTGGATGTACGCATTGGGGCAGGAGATCGGCAGATCTAACAAAGAGCGAACGACACGTCGGGTGTCATGTGACATTCCCCGCAGTTTACCCGCCGAGATAACCGAAAACGTCAGCCCATGAATGAGCTTCGGAATCAGGAAGTCCCGGACGAGTGCCAGTTTGAATTGGGGCCTCATCGGCGCGGATTTAACCCGCTCGAGGGCCGCTGCGTACGTGCCTGCATCGTATTCGCTCATGCGACCGCCTACGAATCCAACACCCAGATACCCCCAGAGTGAGCCCACATCAAGTGTCGGCAGGCATTCCCCATCAATGGAGTAGACCTCCGTTACAACCTTCAGTTTGGAGTCTCGCCCGGAGGGCACTAGGGTCAGAGTTGCAGATTTCCTTGGATTCAGCCTCAGATCAGCAAAATTCCTTAAACTGCCAGTAAATGCTTCGCACGCGCGCCGTAGTCCGTTGGGCGTTTCAGCCACCAGGATGACGTCGTCGGCAAAGGCAAGTGCATTTATTTTGGCAGTGCCCATGAGGTAACCTATTTCTGGTTCAATGGCTCTAAGACCTGTGTCTAATACCAAGTTGAACAAAAGCGGCGACAATGGGTCGCCTTGCCTAACGCCTTTCGTAACCCTTAAAGCCCGAGAATTCTGCCTTGCGAGCTGTAGAAACGTGTCACTGCGAGAGTACATTCCGCAAATGTAGTCCACGAAGCGCGGGCATAAGCCGGCGCCCCGCATTGCGGAAGTGATGGACTCGTGGGAGACAGTATCAAACGCCTTCGATAAATCGAGAGACGCAAGACAAAGTCCCCTACACGCCGCGCGGGCGTCACGGAGCAGGGCGTTGAGGACGAAAATATTCTCGGCCACTCCGTCCGCACACCGGAACGCACGCTGGCGCGCATCCACCAGACACAGTTTTTCCAGACGCTTAGCTAGAATTCTATGGAAGTGTCGGAGCGCGATCGACGCGATAGATATCGGCCGATAGCTCCCCGGCAAGTCGGGATCACCCTTCTTGGGAACGAATATGGTGCGGGAGTCCGTAAGGTGTTGTGGTAACTTCCCGCAGGCGATAAACAAGTTGAAGAGGCCTGTGATCAGGTCGATCGGGAGTCGTCGCCAAAGCCGGGCCGGGAACCCGTCCGGTCCGGGCGCTGCCCTCATTCTTGGGAGACTTTTGGCGACTTCGTCAGTGGAAATCGGACCGAATATGTCGTGGACGCATCCTTCCGTCGACTCGCTGGTCGTCGGAGTCGGGTTTGGGTTTCGAGAACTGTTTTTATCCGTTAATAACGGAACCCAATATTTAATCATCTCGTCGAAGCGGGGCATTGCTGCCGACGCATCGACACCGGATAGGACGCGGTCAGCAACGGTCTTCGGGTCTTTTAACCACTCGGTTACGTTCCGCCGATACCCTTGGCGTTTCAACGCTTTCCTCTGGGACTTTGATTTCGGCCCGCTTTCGCTATGCCTGAATATATTCTTAGGACTTACACCTTCCCTCGCGGGCGCCCCTGTGTCGCTCTCCGCGGGCGCCGCGCTCCGGGCTTTGCCTTCTGGACTCTGTCGTCCTCTCTCATGTATTCGCGATACCAGGTGGTAATCGCGGCGGTGGGGTCTAGGCCCTGCTCGGCTAGGAGTTTCGCCGCTTTAAGGAGCTTCTGCGCCCCGTGACCCGAGACTGTTTCCAACCAAAAAACAGCCCGCTGGCAGGCCTCTAGGCTCGTACCAGGTCGCGGAATGTCCTGCGAACGGTCACTCACGACTACTGTCCCTCCATCCTCGCCGCTCGGCTCGCTCTCCGCCCTTACGGCAACGGCCGGGTCCCTCTGCTCGGCTTCCGTGTATGTAATCGGCGATACCCCGTTATCGGCTGAACCTCTGGCGGTAGCTTCGGCCACTAGGGCGCGATGCTCCTCGGTTCTTCGCCGTCCCTTGATTGCCTCGAGGGTACGGCCGGGGTGCGATTTAAGTAGATAACTGTTTATGCCGAGTCTGGGAACGCCTTCCAGCAGCGCCCGGGCTTCGAGCCTTGCCAACAAGGCCTTTTCCTCCCGAGGCCAGCGGCTTTTACTACGCTGGACCTCTATCTGATCATTCGCCAATACCCTATGTGATCTATTATGAACGCCTAAACCTATCTTGGTGGTAAAGCTTCTTCCGCACACCACACACACAAATGCGGGCGGGACCGGAGTATCAACTCCACCCGTTTCCGCTCCAACACGATTGTCCGGCGCCTCTGTTTGGGATCGCCGGACTATCCGAGGCTCATTTTTATGATTTGACATGTTGGATAATAGGGGGGCGCGCCGCGTGGCAGCGACGGGCCCCCAGGATTCATCCCGGACTGTACCGGTGCGATTAACCGGCCCCACTGCACGGAGCCGTCCTAGGACTAGGCGCGTAGCTACACGCCGATTTCGTGGGATTCCTCCTCGTCGGGGCTTGATTCATGTGCCCCGACGCTGAGTTGACAATATCACACCCGGCCGCGGCGCGCAAAGCGCGACGCGGCCTACTCTGCCGGCTCGTGCCGGACGGCGCCCGACCCCGGGTTCTACCGTTCCCGGTTGTAACGACAAGCCGACGCTTTCGTACGATTCACTCTTTAGACCATCGCCCATGGGCGGGAGTGTATGCGTGCCCGCACCGCGGACGCCCGTTTAGTATTCGGCCACGCGGTTCGCCTAGAGACACCGGCACTGGTTGGGACTTAAGACCGCCTCTTTTCACGGACGACGGAATGCCCTGTGCTTGATAGGCGCCAGAGACGCCCGAAGGCCGATCTGGGGTCGAATTAGCCCGGCGACGGACGGCGCTCGCTGGCAAAGCATCCAGGCGGAAGACCCGGGCGATATCGGCATCACCCGGTTTCCGCCGGGCGGGTGTGATGTGTCAACGGATTCAGGTCCCCGGCGGCTCGCCACGACCGACGGAGATACCCTTCACCGACGAGAGCCTCGTTAGCAGGACGCGTGAGCGACCAGTTCCCGGCCGACACTTGAGCAGCGCTGCCGTACGCTTATTGCTCGGAAGAGAGGTTCGATTTTGTCATGGTAAAGGTGAAGCGCGAATGTTACCGTGTCAGAAAGACCGGCTAACTATGATCCCATTCTCCGAAGAACTCGGAGTCGGCAGGCCGTTCAGCCGAAGCTTATCCCGAGACCGCGGACGCTAGGAGCAGCCATCGCGGCGGCCAAAAGGCACTTTGAGATGTCAGCTTGTAACTGACAGAGCTCTGACTCGCGGACCGCGGACGCAGACTTGTCTGCCATCGCGGCGGCTCAACCGAATAGGGCAAGGGAGGACATTAGCGAGCAATCCAAGTCCGATTGTGACGGAAATGCACCAGTCTCGGATAAAGAGAGGCGGGCGACCGCGGCTCACACCACAGCCACCCGCCTTCCGACACCTAAACCAGGCATCCGCCACTCCCGGAAGGTGCCCCAAAGGCCACCTCCGAGATGCCTCGACCGGGGCGCGACAGCCATCCGGCCGCCGAGACGATGAGGCGCCCCAGCGACCGGAAGCCACCGGCCATCCGACCGCACGGGTCCCGGCAAGGAGCTGGCATAAAGCCTTAAAAGAGTCATAGTTACTCCTGCCGTTTACCCGCGCTTGCTTGAATTTCTTCACGTTGACATTCAGAGCACTGGGCAGAAATCACATCGCGTCAACACCCGTCCCGGGCCAAAAGAGTCATAGTTACTCCTGCCGTTTACCCGCGCTTGCTTGAATTTCTTCACGTTGACATTCAGAGCACTGGGCAGAAATCACATCGCGTCAACACCCGTCCCGGGCCATCGCGATGCTTTGTTTTAATTAGACAGTCGGATTCCCCTGGTCCGTGCCAGTTCTGAGTTGACCGTTACATGACGGTCGATCCGGCTACGCGGCCGACGGCGCGGCGGCCGGACCGCCCGCGCGGCGACGGCGAACCGACGCCGCGCGGGGCGGACGGCCGGCCGCGACGCGACCAGCGACCGAAGCTCGGTGGTTCCACGGTCGGCGGACGGCGACGGGCCCGCGACCGCCTCGAGGCTCCCGACCCGGAGGCCGGGCGCACGGGCGACGGCCGGGGTGTCGCCAGCACCGCCTACGCTTCTACGACGACCCGAACCCGATCCGCCACGCTCCTCAGAGCCAATCCTTATCCCGAAGTTACGGATCGGTTTTGCCGACTTCCCTTACCTACATTATTCTATGCGGCTAGAGGCTGCTCACCTCGGAGACCTGCTGCGGATATCGGTACGAACCGACGCGAAGACTCCGCGTGGCCCTCTCTCGAATTTTCAAGGTCCGCGTGGGGGTCACGGACACCGCCGCAACGAGCGGTGCTCTTCGCGCTCGCGTCCCTATAGCCCGGCTAGAGGATTCCAGGGACGTACAACGCTCACAGAGAAAAGAGAACTCTTCCCGGACCCCCCGGCGGCTTCTTCGAGTTCATTCCGGTCGCCCGGACGAGACAAAAGAGCCCCGAACACTAGGGAGCGGTTCCGCGTCGGGTTCCGGAATACGGACCGGATTCCCTCTCGCCCCATGGGCGATTCGAAAACGCCTTCGCCCGTGGTACGAGGATCTCTCCCCGGGCTTAGGATCGACTGACTCTTGGACAACGGCTGTTCACAAGAAACCCTTCTCCACGGCAGCCCCCGAGGGCCCCTCTCGAGTATTTGCTACTACCACCAAGATCTGCACCGACGGCGGCTCCAGGCGGTCTCGCGACCTGCCCTTCGACGCACACCGCCGCGCCATCCTACTCGTCGTGGCTTACCGGGGCCGGGCGCCGCCGAGGCGACGACCGGCCCCACTGTGCCGCCGACGGCCGAGTATAGGCACGACGCTCCAGCGCCATCCATTTTCAGAGCTAGTTGCTTCGGCAGGTGAGTTGTTACACACTCCTTAGCGGATTCCGACTTCCATGGCCACCGTCCTGCTGTCATCAGCAACCAACGCCTTTCATGGTCTCTGAATACGCGTCGATTTCGGCGCCTTAACTCGGCGTTCGGTTCATCCCGCAGCGCCAGTTCTGCTTACCAAAAATGGCCCACTAAGCGCCTAGGGTTCCGTCGCCGGCTTCGCACGCGGTTCACGCGGTGTACCAGGTAAAGCCGGCGATCTCACCCATTTATAGTTTGAGAATAGGTTGAGGTCGTTTCGGCCCCAATGTCCTCTAATCATTCGCTTTACCGTATGAGACATCCTCCGTGTTACGAGCGTGTTGTTACCGCGCCGTACAGCGCGGAGTCCCACCGGCGTCCGTACGCCCGCGGACGGGCGGGACACGTCGGCGCCAGCTATCCTGAGGGAAACTTCGGATGGAACCAGCTACTAGATGGTTCGATTAGTCTTTCGCCCCTATACCCAGCTCAGACGATCGATTTGCACGTCAGAATCGCTGCGGACCTCCATCAGGGTTTCCCCTGACTTCATCCTGGCCAGGCATAGTTCACCATCTTTCGGGTACCAACGTGTGCGCTAAGGGTGCGCCCCCGGACGGCCGAAGCCGACCCGGCGGAGACGCCCCCGGACTGCGGACCAGCGCGACTTTGAACGCCGGCGGGTTCGGTCGCTAGGCCATCGTCCGTACCGTGTAAACACGGTTCACTTTCATTGCGCCAAACGTGGTTTTTCGTGAGTCACCGTTGACTCGCGCACACGTTAGACTCCTTGGTCCGTGTTTCAAGACGGGTCGGAAAGTAGCCCGAAACTCGTCGCCGACCGACGGGGCCCCGCCTGCGACGGGGCCGCGTCGACGGTTCTTGCCGTCGGGCGAGCCGACCAGGAGCACCGGGGTTCGGCGCGGGACGACCGCGCGTGAGCGCGACCGCCGCGACGAACCGCCACCCGGGCCCTTCGGCCGGCGCCCAACGAGTCGCGACGTCCGCTGACCGGGCGAAAGATCCGGCCGGCCCCCCGGGGAGGACCGACCGTGAATTCGCCCGGCGGGGACTCGCGGGCTCTGTCCGTTTACACCCGAACGGTTTCACGTTCTTATGAACTCTCTCTTCAAAGTTCTTTTCAACTTTCCCTCACGGTACTTGTCCACTATCGGTCTCGTGGCCGTATTTAGCCTTAGATGGAGTTTACCACCCGCTTCGGGCTGCACTCTCAAGCAACCCGACTCGAAGGACTACTGCATCGGCGGATTCATCAGATGATCCCAGCGACGACAATCGCTTGCGCTTGACTCTGGTGGTCAAGGCAGGCGGGCCGGATAGGCACGAGACGTCATCATCTTTTGGCGGGCTTGGTGTCTTTGCCGCGCCTAAAATTGTGCTTATTAGCCTGGCTTTGGACCCGGTCGGAGATGTCACCTCCGGGGCCGCCGGCCCGAGGCGGTCGATCATAGACCTAAGGCGGTCAGTCGGATTAGAGTCAAACATAGATTGGCTAGAGTTTAATCTAGCCTCGTCATCATTCGTCAATTCGGTAGTCAACTTAAAAGTCAATAGTGGCCTGCTCAGAACCACCTCGGGGTTTACGGAAATCATACTGGCCGTGGGCCTTGACGCCGTAGCGCAGGAATTTACCGGATTCAACGGCATATCCCCTGGGGTACATAAGTTTTGATTTGACTCCATAATTGTACGCTGCTGTCATACCTAACAAGGCCTGTCTCTGGATACTGCCAAGGAGTTTTCGTGCATTTACTGTATTGCCAGGCTTAGGCCCAGAATTCTGCGCCATAACAGAATCTAGGTATGAACACTGTCCTGTAGAGAAAAGTCGTGTGTGACTTGTTCATACCCCAGCCACTTCCAGAAGCACCTCTCAGTCTTGAGAAGAGATCAAGGGATTTGTTGGTGAGATTGTGCAGGTGGGCTTTGCCCGAAAGATTAGAGTCGAGATAGATTCCGAGGTATTTGACAGTGTGAACTGTGCTGATGCGCGAGTCGCCAAAGGGAATAGTGAACCCAGGTTGAAGTCCACCTTTGAGTGGCATTTCTACAGATTTCGTTGCTGAGAAGGTGAGCTCTCGTTTCCTGCCCCATGCGAGAATAGTACTCAAAGCCGATTGGGTCTTGTTCACTAGTTGAGCCCTAGTTTGGGCTGCAACGCATAAGACAATGTCATCGGCGTAAGCTTGAATGTGCACACCGGCTTCGAAGTCCGTCTTCAGAAGAGCCTCAATTGTGGTGTTGCACAGGATTGGGCTATATATTGAACCTTGTGGGTATCCTTTGGACAGCCTGATCGTGTGGCAGGCGCCACCAAGTTTAAAATATGCGGTTCTGCCGAGTAGGTAACTTTTGGTATTGGCTATCGTAGCCTTGCTGGCCCCCAGATAGTTGAGATCCTCAAGTAGAATATCCCACATGAGGTTATCAAACGCTCCGGTTATGTCCAGAAATATACCCAAAACATGCTTTTCTGCACTTTCGGAGGAGTTAGCAGTTTGTTTATGGCATCTCTAGTTGACCTCTGGTTAGTGAAGCCGTATTGAAGGCCACTGATGTTGGGGCGAGTCTCTTCGGTGAGTCTGCTGAATCTGAATTAACGCTGCTTTTACAGACCCACATTCACGCGCCGCGTCATTCTTGCCCGGAGAGCTCGTCTCGCGAACTCTCTAAACGCTCTGAAAACTTCTCTCTCGAAAGTTAACTCCACTAGATCGCACGGCCATTCTCTGACAGCGGATCTTAGCGTTTGCCTTTCTTGGTCAAACGGGGGGCACTCGTATATGACGTGCTTGGCGGAGTCTGTGTCGGCCCCGCACTCGCATTCCTTCGTTCCGGCCAAGGTTAACCTGTGCAACGAGGCTTTGAAGTCACCGTGCCCAGTCACAAGTGGCGTGACATAGTGATCTGGTTTCAACCATGTCAGCGTTAGCCTGGTTCTCACACACGGCAATAGCCCGTGAGTCCACCGACCTTTTTCCGAAGCGTACCACCTCATTTGCCACTGGAGCAAAGCATCGTCCCGCGTCTAGCACCAGATTGAATAAAAGCGGCGTCAATGGGTCGCCCTGTCTAACGCCTTTCGTCACCCTTAAAGCCCGAGATTTCTGCTTCGCGATCTGTAGAAACGTGTCACTGCGTGAGTACATTCCGCAAATATTGTCCACGAAGCGCGGGCATAAGCCGGCGCCCCGCATTGCGGAAGTGATGGACTCGTGGGAGATAGAATCAAACGCCTTCGATAAATCGAGAGACGCAAAACAAAGTCCCCTACACGTCGAGCGGGCATCTCGGAGCAGAGCGTTGAGGACGAAAATATTTTCGGCCACACCGTCGCTACACCGGAACGCACGCTGGCGCAAATCCACCAGACACAGTTTTTCCAGACGCTTGGCGAGAAACCTATGGAAGTGCCGGAGAGCGATCGACGCGATTGAGATCGGCCGATAGCTACCCGGCAAGTCGGGGTCACCCTTCTTGGGAACGAATACGGTGCGGGAATCCATAAGATGTTGTGGCAATTTCCCGCAGGCGATGAACAGGTTGAAAAGGCCTGTTAAGAGGTCGATCGGGAGTCGCCGCCAAAGCCGGACCGGGAATCCATCCGGCCCGGGTGCTGCCCTCATCCTTGGGAGACTTTTGGCGACTTCATCAGTGGAAATGGGACCGAATATGTCGTGGACGCTTCCTTCCGTCGACTCGCTTAATACGTTAATTTTCAACTTAAAATGTGTATAAAACTTTTTTGGTGTTTACCGATCACTATGAAACTTTGAAATAGATATAAAAACATGTTTGAATCTTTTGGTAACAGAAAATTTCTGCCGAGTTAAGAATCAATATTTTATGAGGGTTTAATTACAAAAAAATTACTACTATTAGGTAACGGTAAATTACGTTATCAGTATACAAATAATTTATATTACTCCGAAGCTTTGCTCAGAATCGTTTTTTCGAATGCAAGGATATTTCATTGCATTCAAATTTAAAGTACCATTCAACTAAACTATCATAAGTCAGGTGATCCCATATTGAAAAGTGCTATACACTCATCACCAATATCTTGTCCGAGGAGCGAAGCGACGAAGGACGAACTTCCACCACCATCATCTCACTTACCAGCTTTTATTTAATTTAAAATATGATTCACATAAGATCGACCATGCTGTAATGAAAATTGTGTTGTGTGGTTTGAATAAATAGGACCAAAGGGAAGGAAAAAATAATTAAAAGGTGTTATATCACTGACATTCAACGATACCTGGTAAATGTATATTTTTTGTCATAAAAAATTCAAATTCAATTAAAAGTCACGATAGATAATTATTATAATAACAAGAATAATAATAAATATAAATACAAAAAATATTATGACTGTAATTATTATAATGATAAAAACTACAAAAATAAATAATGACTGTTATAATTATAAAAATAAAAATAAAATGAATAGATAAAAAAATACACTGTCATAATTTGAATACTACAAATAATAATAAAAAAAAAATTAAGGCTGATAATTATAATATTAAAAATAATTATAATAATAATAAATAAGAAAAATCAAATAAAAACAATAATACATTGCTTAGTATCGTACTAATTTAATTGTCGTGTTGATTAATTTTTTTTTTTTATTTTGGGTATCTCAACCATGGTTTCAACCATGTCAGCGTTAGCCTGGTTCTCACACACGGCAATAGCCCGTGAGTCCACCGACCTTTTTCCGAAGCGTACCACCTCATCTGCCACTGGAGCAAAGCATCGTCCCGCGCACGGGTCTCGATTTCACATCGCAGCTGAGTCGTAATGCGTCCCGCCCTCTCGTCAGACCTCGATTGCTCGACGGCGGCTCGTACCCCAAGCTCTATGTCCAGAGGCAGAACCCCAGCCAGGACCGGCTCGGCCTGCGTTATGACCGTATCCTACTAAATAGCTCCGAGGTTTTGTCCGCCGCCGAGCGTAAGTGCGTATTGTACTTTCCGTTATCCTCCAGGATCAAGCCTAGGTGCTTGGGTTTTCGGCTGAATCCGATTTCTTTTCCGCAAAGCCGCAGGCTAGGGTACGTCTGTGTGCTCGTTTTCATAAACATTGCCTGCGACTTGTCCTCCGAGAAGGTCAGTTTCCGCACAGCGGCCCACTTCTCTGCCATGTCGAGTAATGTCTTCGATTCGGTGGAGAGTTCCTCAATCGTATTTCCGGCCACTATGAGCGCTAGGTCGTCAGCATACGCTACTATCTCGGTGTTTTCCGGTAGTTCCCTCGAGATGAGAGCATCAACGGAGTATCTCCACAGGTCCGGGCCGTAGCACGAGCCCTGGGGAGTTCCTCTGCTTAGGACGCTGCAGGTTCTCGTTCCGTCGACCCATAAATGAGCCGTACGGTCCTGCAGGTAGCTTTTCGTAAGCTTTATCAAACTCTCAGGATATCTCAGAGCCCGCATATCCGTTAAGAGTGCGGGCCACCAGAGATTGTCGAATGTTCCGCTTATGTCCCGAAAGATTCCGATCACGAATTTTTCCGCGCGCGCCGCCTTCCAGTCAAGGACCCGCGTGATTGCGTCCACGGTCGAGCGATTCTTCGTGTACCCGTACTGCCGATTTGATAAACGGTTCTCCGTAGCTGCTCGAATCTTAGTGCATATCACGTATTTCAGGCCTTTTGAGATCACCGGTAGAAGACTTATGGGTTGATACGACTTTGCTTCCGCTGGGTAATTGCCCTCTTTCGGAATCGTTACTACAACTGCTTCTCTCAAAATTTCCGGGAAGACTCCGGTCTTAAGGGAGGCACTGAAGATACCGGTTACCTGTTCGGTTAGAACTGGCCAAGTTTTACGTAGAATTTTACCCGTATCTCAACCAACCTTTCACCCTTGTGTTCCTGGCCACGTCTATAACACCCATCCGAGAAATATTATGGAACTTATAGCCCGCTCTGTCACACATTTTGGCCAGTTCTTATGCACGCGGAACCAGTTTCTGATGTTCCGACCTGTGCCTGTAGGCCTCAAACATCTCGTCCGATATCCTGGCTGACGGATATCGTGCAAATACCTCCGAATTCTTAAAAATTTTTGTAAATTCTTCCCTAGTCGGGAAGTCTTGATAAATATCATTTGAGAAGAAATCGTTGAAGCTGAAAGAAAAATCGTTCGGTTAATGTCGAATCACGTTACACAGGGTATAATATATGTTTTATTACTTTTGGCGGATGAACTCGTCACACAGGGCCGTGTCGTCCACCATTCGAATGGTGTTTTGACGGCGAATGGCGGTCTCAGGATTTACCATTCGGTAGTGGAGGGTGGCTGTTTCCTCAGAATGGTCCAATGCTTGAACACGTCAGTCGCGACATCACCACCTTGTGCGAGCTCCTTGGTCTCCACCATCTTACGAAACAACGATGAGCTCATTTGAATACCACACGCACGATTTACGTCCTCGTACAGTTTTGCCATTTTTTTACCGCGATTGGTGATAAAAAATGCCTCGGTCTCGGCGTCTTCCACACGGCACCGCAGGTCGTGGTATCTATGGACCGAAGATTATTTGAGGATAACAGTTAGTAATAAACAGAGTAATTGAGAGTTATTACCTTATCAAGAGAGACTCAATTGACTGGTCGAAGACCAAAGTGGCCGGTTCCTTGTCGCCCGTCTTATGTTTTGCGATGGTAACGACCACGAAACCGGCACGCTTCTGCCTCGAATGACACTCTCTGAGGGTCATGTTTATAAGTACCCCACTGCGATGTTTTGTCTGCCACAGTAAAATTATGGCCAGACCGGATGAAGCCTTTCGCCACAAACAGGACATCTGAAAAATAACGAGTGAAAGTTCAAGTTAGGTTAGGGTCGAGTCAAAAATAAAACCAATGGCTTACCTCTTTTTGTTCTGTCGGACTGTTTCGTTCGGATCGGACGGACACCTTGCCCGCCGATCCGAACGACTTTTCCAATTCGTCCAGTTGAATTGGAATTTCATTTTTTATTTGTTCCATATTGCTCGCCATAGTTTTATATAAGGGCAATGCCTCTGCTTCGGCCACCTTCCGCCGGAAGAGCTCCTGCGGGCACTCTTTCGTTAGTCGTTTGTATATGTGCTATAATTTCATACAGGTAACGGACATCCGCATGATGATTTCTTTGGAGGGCTGTCCAGTGAAATCGCGGGGGAACGAAGGGTCGTCCCAGGCGTATTCCTCTTTGGCCAGCTGGAACAGCCCTCTCAAATTCTTCATGTAATTGATTGAAGTCGAAATTGTTTGGCCCAATTCTTCACGTCTTCGGAATACATGAATAATTACTAACCGATCGGTAAGGACAAAAAAAATGTATTTCTTACTTTTTCAGGTATTCAGAATAAGCTTCCACCGGCGCCGTCATCAAATCAGACCAGTGGCTAGGCACGGTGTCCCTGTCCCGTAGCCACTGGTCGATGGCACACAAAACCCGAGACACGTTTGCCAAATAGTTCTTCGCCGCGTCTGACCCCGGGCCATGGGTCAGACCCAGCGTTTTCGAATACCACAACATCAGTGGGTGGTCTCTGGGCAGTCTCTTCGACAAACCATTATCTTTAATTTGGCTCTTGAGCACTCTGAAAACAACACAAAGTTAAAAACAAAGACATCTAGCAACTGTCGAACGAAAGACCGTTGGCGAATTCACTCACCGAGTCCCATCGGCCGGATTGAAAGCCACCTCTTCCGTCGTAACTACTCATTTTTCAACGACCCGTGATGTTTCTACCGATTCCACCAACGACTCGGTTACCGGCTTCGTAGTCGGACGTGCCACCTTATTGTCCGTGGAGTGGTCGGGGATCAGGAATTCTTTGAATGGGTCCTCCACAACGGGCACCCCTTCCAGATCCCAAGAACCCCCGTACACTTTTAATCCACCCATTCTGGTCAGTCTGAAAGTTCGAAACAAAAAAAAAAGTGGTTAGGTTCACAATTAACGATTTAGAAAAATAAAAATAAATGCTCACTGAAACGCGATTCTTCTGTATGGACGGTCGCCCCAGTACGGACCCAAGCACGTCTCAATAACTCTCATAGGGACTAAAGGAGTCCCTTTTCTTGACGCCTCCCCAATTATGCGGCTCACCATGCGGACGTTAGTGCACATGCCCGGATGCTTGTTTTCAATATGCCGGCCTATTTTGTGGTCGGCAGTGGCGAATGGGCAGATTGGACAGTACTTGAGGTTCTGTGAAATGAAAAAAAAAATCGTAAAATTCTATTCGAATTGAAGGGTTACTCGTCATACGTACTTTAAGTGACGCGGATGGTGTAAATATTTTTTCGGCCGCATACGAGCATACGAGCTTTCACCGACTCCGGTTCTCCGACTCCGGCACATATAATCGCGTTCGGCGACGTTGGAATAAAATTCAACGACGGAGAATACCGGGGTATTCTCCGTCGTTGAATTTATATAGGCCGGGTACGGCCGGTAATTCCCACGAATTAAGTTTACCCGTTCCTCCGTCCGATGACTTGTTGTCGTACACAACCTGTAAAAGATATAAAACAAATATTAAATCCATCGACTTTTTGTTGCCGTCAAACGCTTGGTGTGTCGCGTCAGCGTACCCCGTCCACTTTTTTTGTCGGCGACGGTGCGGGCGGCAGGCGTGAAGGAGACATACGGTTAGGTGGTCCTGGGACGCGAGATAGTTCCGACGGATTCAATGTCATGTCATCGTCCAAAGACGTATAGTCGTACACATCCTGTAAAACATAAAAAAACAAAATTAAATCCACTGATGTTTCGTTGCCGTCGAACGCTTGATGTGTCGCGTCAGCGTACCCCGTCCACTTTTCTTGCAGGCGACAGTGCCGGATGAATTCTGCTTAACATGAGCGGGTGAAACGTTTTTGGAGTGGAATCAGTCAGGTCTGAAAAAAACGAGACATAAAAATAAATCGTATTTGGAACGTCGTCCGGTCTGTCACACTTACCATCGTCTTCAAACCTCTCGTGTTTGCCCTCAAAGGCTATAAATCGGTAGGGGGGAGGAGGAGACGGCGTTTTTTCTTTTGGCGTCAGAGGCGGTGAGGCTACTCTCTTACATGAAGAAATGGCCCGTGGGAAATATGCACTTCGATTGTGCACCGGGACCACTTTCTCCACGATTTGAAATTTTCCATTCCCTTTATACATTTTTACGACTACAATAAAACATAAAAAAAAAAACACACACACATCATAGTTCAGAATCTAAAATATTTAGTTTAGCTAAAACAATAGCCTGAACACAAAATTACGTTTAGTAGTCGTCGGCCGTGACATGGACGGCTGGGTGACGGCTAGATCGGTGTGCTCGACGGTGGTGGCCGGAGCGGGGTGATCGACAACGTCGGCTGGAGCGGGGGACTCGACGGCAGTGGCCGGAGCTGGGGTCCTGATGGCGACGGCCGGAGTGGTGGTCGTGATGGGACCACCCGGGACAAACGTCGGAAGAAGTGTCAGGTTTGGAGAGATGACTACAAAAATAACATGGAAATTACAAAAAAAAAATCACATGAAATAAATCTGTCACGTTAATAAATCTTACCACCGGTCTTGATCTTTAGTTTCAGTGTCGATCGGGGGACCTTAGTCTTACGGGAAACCTCACCGAGGGTCATGCCACGGGATATGTAATATGCGGCCTGCAATAGTCGCTCTTTTGGTGTACCCTCCTCGTACGAAGTATATACTTTTTTCATCTAATTTCAAACAAGGAACAATCAGTAAATCGTAAATGATTTAAACTATATGAATAACTACCTTCTTCGGTTTGAAACCCGCCGGCAAGTGCTGCCTAATAGTTGTTTCGGGGACGCCAATAGTGCGCGATGCGGAGGGCACTAACATATCACCAGACAACATCGACCTCACAGCTTCATTCAACATGCTGTTCGACATAATGATACCTAGAAAAGTTCCATGAAACCGGATTACTCTCATCTTTTCGCAACTCATTTCGTAATATTTAGATTGTGACATATAATATAAATTCAGAACACCAGAACACGAATAATTATTATTCACGGTGATGAAAAACGGTCGTAAAAAAAATTAAAAGTTTTGAAAACAAAAGAAAACTAAAAAAAAAAAATGACAAAATGTATATATTTGGATGTTTAATATTTGATATTAAATGGAAAACTGTTAGAGAGTAATTTACCCAACTCCTGCTGTGAATTTTAAAGTATAGTTTATTTCGGACCAAAAGAACGTTAAAAAAAAATTAAAAAGTAGGTACATGCTCACCGACAGTTAACGACACATATTAAATAATATTTTTGGGATAAAAAAATTAAAAAAAAAAATGATATCACTGAAAACTGTTACTCATTAAGATTGCCCAGGTCCTTATGAGAATTTTAATGTACAGTTTGAACACTTAGGACCAATAGATCGTTTAAAAAAAAATTAAATAGTCTAATACCACAGACACTCTAATGTAATATTTCCCTGATACATGGGAAATGGATATTTTTGGGCATACAAATTTTAAAAATATATATTTATTTGAAAAACAAATGCACATAAGATTGAGCTCGCCTTTCTGAGTATTTTGATGTGTGGTTTGAACACTAATGACCAAAGGGAGGCTCAAAAAAAAAAATTAAAAAATACATCCTAACCGACAGTCAACTATACATGGTAAATGAACATTTTTGGCTATAAAAATTCTATAAATCATGAAATATCGAAAAACTGTTATACTTAAAGATAGAGCTTGTCTTCCTGAGTATTTTGATATTCCATTTGATTCCATTTGCACTGGAGTACTGCCATAATCCGTGTGCTGAATTAACTGCGCCAGTGCAGGTGTCCTGGACGAGCATGTCCTGTCGGTGGCCATGTGCTTTCCGTGGCAGTTGGCGCACTTAGGTTCAATGGCCGAATGTGGACAGGCGCTGTGAATGTGGCCAGATTTAGCAGATGCCAGATGTGCACAAAACTGTTCCTTTTCGAAACATTTGCTTGCTGGGTGTCCATGCCGCAAGCATTTGAAACATTGGGTAACCTCTTCAAAGCGCTGAACGCGGCACCTTTCGAAACCCAGGTAGAGAGTCGACCTGGAGATGACGGAGTACAGGTCCGGATTGACCTCACAAAGCCACTTCGTTGTCGCCCTATCTCTGGGTCCACGTTTGAAGATTGGTTTAATGGCACTGGGTTCCAGAGACTAGGTTCCAAAGACGTCCGGGTTTTGCAATTTTTGCACAAGACCCCGGTGGGTATCGGTTTGGGGCCGATCGGACAACTTTTCGGAATTTTTCCGAAAAATTCGGCCGTACTTAGAAAATTTTCGGAGGAGAAATTTTAAAACCGATATTTTGTACACCCGGTATGTTGTACCTAGCGAGTACAGACGCAATTCGGTATATTCGCAGGCGCCAACGGTCGGCACGTGGCTTCCCAAAATAAATCTGAGCGACTTACCGAGATTCGGGCGGCCGTGTAAACCTTATGGCTGAAACCAGCCGTAATGCTCCTCTCCACATCATATACGAGGACCTTTGGCTTCCTCGCCTCCTCTCTTCTAGCTCCCGTGATGCCCGCCAGGGCCCTCGTGGTCGCCTCGTCGGCGGGCTTGACCAGAATGTCGCCTCTCGGCAACACCCCGATCGCGCTCACCTGAGGCGCCTCGACTATGCTCACAATCTCAGTCCACAACCTCTTTCTCGCCTCCTCAGACGAGCCCTGGCCCTTTTCCACAATGAAAGCCGTTGCCGGCTTCCTCTCCTTGAACCTACTCACCTCCTTCGCCTTTCTTTCCTTCTTCTTCACCACCGTGAACTCCTCCGTCTTTCTCTTGGGCGTGGCCACCTCCTTAGACGCCACACTGTCGTAGATGGACGGCCCCGGGGCAACGGCTTAGGTTAGGTTAGGCGCGATGCTCCTCGGTTCTGCGCCGTCCCTTGATAGCTTCGAGGGTACGGCCGCGGTGCGATTTTAGTAAATAAATGTTTATGCCGAGTCTCGGGACGCCTTCCAGCAGCACCCGGGCTTTGAGCCTTGCCAACATGGCCTTTCCACCCGAGGCCAGCGGCTTTTACTACGCTGGACCTCAATCTGATCATTCGCCAATTCCCTATGTGATCTTTTATGAACGCCTAGACCTATCTTGGTGGTAAAATTTCTTCCGCATACAACACACACAAATGCGGGTGGGACCGGAGTATTAACTCCGCCCGTTACCGCTCCAACACGATTGTCCGGCGCCACTGTTTGGGATCGCCGGATCATCTGAGGCTCATTTTCAAAATGTGACATGTTGGATAGGGGAGGGCGCGATGCGTGGCAGCGACGGGCCCTCGGGATTCAACCTGGACTGTACCGGTGCGATTAACCGGCCCCACTGCACGGAGCCGTCCTAGGACTAGGCGCGTAGCTACACGCCGATTACGTGGGATTCCTCCTCGGCGGGGCTTGATTCATGTGCCCCGCCGCTGAGTTGACGACAACACACCCGGCCGCGACACGTGTTTAACGCGACGCGGCCTACTCTGCCGGCTCGTGCTCGACGACGCCCGACCCCGGGTTTTACCGTTCCCGGTTGTAACGAAAAGCCGACGCTTTCGTACGATTCACTCTTTAGACCATCGCCCATGGGCGGAAGTGTATGCGTGCCCGCACCGCGGACGCCCGTTTAGTAGTCGGCCACGCGGTTCGCCTAGAGACATCGGCACTGGTTGGGGCTTAAATCCGCCTCTTTTCACGGACGACGGAATGCCCTGTGCTTGATTGGCGCCAGAGACGCTCGAAAGCTGATCTGGGGTCAAATTAGCCAGGCGGCGGACGGCATTCGCTAGCAAAGCATCCAGACGGGAGGCCCGGGTGATTTCGGCATCGCCCGGTTCCCGCCCGGCAGGTGTGGTGTGTCAGCGGATTCGGGTCCCCGGCGGCGCGCCACAATCGACGGAGATACCCTTCACCGTCGAGAGCCTCGTTTGCAGGACGCGTAAGCGCCCAGTTCCCGGCCGACACTTGAGCAGCGCTGCCGTACGCTTGTTGCTTGGAAGAGAGGTTCGATTTTGTCATGGTAAGGGTGAAGCGCGAATGTTACCATGTCCGAAGGACCGGCTATCTATGATCCCATTCTCCGAAGAACTCGGAGTTGGCAGGCCGTTCAGCCGAAGCTTGTCACGAGATCGCGGACGCCAGGAGTGGCCATTGTGGCGGCCAGAGGCACTTTCAGATGTCAGCTTGTGGCTGACAGGGCTCTGACTCGCGGACCGCGGTCGCGGACAACTGTCCGCCATCGCGGCGGCTCAACCGATTGGGTGGAGGAGGACAATAGCGAGCAATCCGTGTCTAATTGTGACGGAAAGGCACCAGTCTTAGATAAAGAGAGGCGAGCGACCACGGCTCTCACCGCAGCCACTTGCCTTCCGTCACCTCGACCGGGCTCTCGCCACTCTCGGAAGACGACCCAAAGGCCGCCTCCGAGATTGTCTCGATCGGGGCACGACAGCCGTCCGGCCGCCGGGACGATGACGCGCCCCAGCGAACGGAAGCCACCGGCCACGACCGCATGGGTCTCGGCAAGGAGCTGGCATAAAGCCTTAAAAGAGTCATAGTTACTCCTGCCGTTTACCCGCGCTTGCTTGAATTTCTTCACGTTGACATTCAGAGCACTTGGCAGAAATCACATCGCGTCAACACCCGACCCGGGCCATCGCGATGCATTGTTTTAATTATACAGTCGGATTCCCCTGGTCCGTGCCAGTTCTGAGTTGACCGTTACATGGCGGTCGATCCGGCTATGCGGCCGACGGCCTCGTGGAGCCTCGAGGCTCCTGACCCGGAGGCCGGGCGCACGGGCGACGGCCGGGGTGTCGCCAGCACCGCCTACGCTTCTACGACGACCCGAACCCGATCCGCCACGCTCCTCAGAGCCAATTCTTATCCCGAAGTTACGGATCGGTTTTGCCGACTTCCCTTACCTACATTATTCTATGCGGCTAGAGGCTGCTCACCTCGGAGACCTGCTGCGGGATTCGGCGATGGGCTCTTCCCTGTTCACTCGCCGCTACTGGGGGAATCGCGGTTGTTTTCTTTTCCTCCGCTTATTAATATGCTTAAATCCGGCGGGTAGTCCCGCCTGATCTGAGGTCGGAACAACACGTTTGTGTGTCGTGTGTGCGGTTGGTGTCCGATCGCCTACGGTCTTTTTGGGACCGTCTCGGAATTATTATCTCCCTGTACGCGATGCTCTGAGGCTCCGTCAGTAATGTGGGGCTTCCACTTCGCTGTCCCTTGTACGGCATCGACGGGGTGGGGTCAAAGTCCCCTGTGACATCCGCCCCGGTAACTACGGACGTGCGGGACAAGATTTCCATAGTGGTTTTTTGGCTGGGTTAACCTTCCCATGTTGCATTTTACCTACTGCCAGGGGCCCATGTTGAGCTATATTGAAGGGGTTACCCCCGCCGGACCCGGGTGGACGGACTGCGCAAACAGTCTTCGAGAATCGTTAGCTGGGTGCTAAGCTTTCGCCTGAACGCCTGCCAGTCCGCTTTTCTCTCAGCATACCTGAACGGTCTGTAGTCTTCCGCCTTCCGCCCCGCCTGATCGCCCCACGAGAAGGTGATCAGCCGATGGTCGTGGTCGTCTCGGCCAACATTGACCATCCAATCACAGATCGCCCTGGGGTCGGTGGCCAGCGTAACGTCGATATGACTAGACCCGGAGTGCGAGACGAAAGTGGCCGGAGAACCCTGCTGGTTGACGATATGAACGTTGGATTCTAACAATAGATCTTCCAATGCTCTTCCCCTGGCGTTCGCCGAGGTGGCTGCCCACGCACGCGATTTCGCGTTAGCATCTAGGCAAAGGATAATCCAGTACTCTGTTATGCGTTCAAAATGATCCGGATCCGCTTGAGGTATGGTTAGAATTCAGCGCCGATCGCGCAATACATCGAGACGACATAGAGCGGTCCATCCGAGCACGAAACGCATACAACCACAGTATCGGAATCGCCAAATTGTGTCAGGTTAAGCACCGGCAGGCCCGAACGGAATACGGCGATCGCCGTGCGAGGCTGCGACGCCGGACCACCGTTCGAGACCACTCGGACCCTCTGACCGATGTCGCGGATTTCGCCTGCGTTCGAATATGGCTCCTGTATTGCAACAATATCGAGACCTGCCTGCAACGCAGTCACTCCTAATCCACCGGACTTCACCTGAGACCTCCCCAAATTGAGTTGGCCCAGACGGAGCCGGCAGACGATGACAACGGTTGTATTAGTCATTTCTGTGTTCTTAGTAGGGCCCTCTCCGCCGCTCGCCCGGCTGCGAAGGAAGTGCCGTTTGTGGCACGGTGGTCCGCCGAAACGCCCTTATGACCACTGCCCCTGACTCGGTAACCCGGGTCCTTTCAATCCGAAAGCCTTTCGACCTCGGACCTACTAAGGCCCAGAATTCCGTTGTGGACTTCCGCGCGACCTCCCCCGGCTTGGCCGGCTTAACCAAGAGCGTGAGCGCGTCTCGACGTATGATCTCTTTCTTTGCGTTCTCAGACAAACCCCTGGGCGGGGCTGCTGGACGCGCGAATTCCGTATTCGGTCTTTCGGCGTTTATATACCGCTGGGCCGAACGTTCGATCTGGGGCGGGGCAGCTTATCGGCAAATCGCCGGTGCTGCCTCCACGCTCGCATAAGAAGGGGGCGGCCCGTTTTTATGCTTTCCCCGATTACGCTTCCGCGTCTGGGGGACAACTTCCATGTTTTCTCCCTCTCCGTCGGCACCTCTCTTGGGTTGTCTAATGACCGGCTTGCCAGAACCGGCCTTGGCCACCACAACGACGGGTGGGGAACCTAACTTAACCTTCTTCCGAGCGGACCTACCCGACACCACAGAATGGTGTCTACCGTTATTCTGGGTGTCCAGCCCGGCTAACGGTCGGCCTGGTAGGGGGTTTAGGGACCCCCGGCCCCACGCCGCCTTAACGTGACCCCTTTAGTCGCCTCGTACGATCAAGCGGGGTTGACTTCCGGCGCCATTCTTGCCCCCGCCGGTAGGGGTTTGATGGCCTGACTGGGTCGGCCATCACTACAGTCTTGACATGCGATGTTAATCTGTCTCTAGCGGTCCGTTCTGGCTGTCAGACTCTCCTTAGCAAATCTTCTTAACGCTTCGTAGTACTTCTTACTCTTCAAGAAGACTCCGTCTTCAGGCGGCCAGTTCTCGCCTGATTCTGACAGAGGTCATCGTTGAAGCTGAAAGAAAAATCGTTCGGTTAATGTCGAATCACGTTACACAGGGTATAATATATGTTTTATTACTTTTGGCGGATGAACTCGTCACACAGGGCCGTGTCGTCCACCATTCGAATGGTGTTGTGACGGCGAATGGCGGTCTCAGGATTTACCATTCGGTAGTGGAGGACGGCTGTTTCCTCAGAATGGTCCAATGCTTGAACACGTCAGTCGCGACATCACCACCTTGTGCGAGCCCCTTGGTCTCCACCATCTTACGAAACAACGATGAGCTCATTTGAATACCACACGCACGATTTACGTCCTCGTACAGTTTTGCCATTTTTTTTACCGCGATTGGTGATAAAAAATGCCTGTCGGTGGCTGACCTGGATGAGACACGTTCAATACAACTGTGTGTTTCGTGTTTAGGTTAAGTTTTTGGATTATATCTAGCTGATCGTTAAAGACCACAATGGCGGCCCAGACACCATGCAATTCGTTCGTCAGAGATTTAACAACTCGGGTATTGCCATCCTCCAGGTCTGATAGAATTCCAGTACGAGTGTATGGTTCTTGGACAATGGCAATATCGATCTTTTCTTTAATACAGTAAGATCGTAATTCAGAAGAGACAGCCAGCGATCTGGCAATGTTTAGTTGGGCTATTTTTATTTGACGTGTTTCTTGAAACTAAGGCCTGATGTACTTTGTTTTATCATTGTTGTCGGCCATGTTCAGTGGTGTGGTGTGCTGCCATCGCTTTGGATTCGGTATCCGTATTCGTGGTTGGTGCCAAACCCTAGTCGGTCATCTTAATCATACTTAAGATCTTATTTTTAAAGATCAAACACGCCTGTGTTCTGCTTTTATGATCTTTTTGGCAATCAAGACATTTTGGTGGGGCTTTGATTAAAGGACAATTTGTTCTCAGAGGTCCTTGTGCCGCGCAGTGCCAACAATTGACTTCTTTATTGCATTCTGCCGTTTTGTGTTCGTAGCTTAGTCACCTTCGACAAAAGTTGACTTCATCATACTGTTTTATGGGACAGCTTAGCATACCAATGTAGACATTGTGGTTAACCATCTTCTTATATAATTCATTTGAGACTTCTGCCACCCAGTGCACCAAGTTTGGCCTCCGAGGTCCGCATCTGAATATTAGTTTCTCCTTAGTCGCTTCCGTTTCAGTATAGTCATTCTGCGTGGTTAGAGCCATTTTAATGTCCGATTCGTCAAACTCAGTACCAACGTTACGGATTATAACCTTCGGGAGTCTAGGCATCGATTCCCTAATCCCAGGGTCCTCAATAGCGAGTTTCCTAAAGGCCTCAGCAGTTTCGTCGTCACCTGTCTTTATGAGCAAATCACCAGCCTTAGTTTGTCTACATATATCAATCTTTGGTTTATTTGTCATTCTATTGACTCCTTGCCATATGTCCCTAGTGAGGATTTTACGCTCAACTGAGCCAGCCTTTACAATAAAGGCTGGATGTTTTGGTAACACTTTTATCCTCTGAATATTGATTCTGGAGTCTATGCCTTTGGTTTTAGAGGCAGTCTTTCCGTTTTTTGCCTTTCCGCCATTGTCATCTGCTCCTGCTATGATAGCAGCGTAACTAGACGTATTTTTTACTGATATACTGTCTTCTTTGCCCTCTGTAGAGTTTTTAGGCCTTATATTTTGGGCGATCTTCGCTGCTCGCAGTTCTAGCGTAAGACGTTGATTTTTTTCCATGATGTGGTAGAGTATTTCTCTGTTTTCCGTGAGTCTACCTGTCAGGTCAGATTCAATAATTCTGGATGTTAGGTTTATCTCATCTGCTCTTTTACGTATACCCTGAGTCCACTTTTTACCTATTTTTCCACTAACTTCCATCTCTTCAGTGAAGGCGTCGATGTTGGTTTTGCATTGTTCAATTTGTTTAATTCTATTGGCAATAACTGTGTCTCCTGGCGAGGTACTTAGTTTCCTTTTTTTGCCAGTTTGTATGTTATTAGCTGAGGGTGTATCCTCATATATCAGTAGGCTGGTCTGACTTATCAAACTGGACATCGATATATCCAGGTCATACTGCCATGGTATTCTGAAACCCCCGACGGCGGGACCCTCCGCTTCTGCCGCTCACACCGTCATACTCATTCGGGAAACCCCATGTCTATAGGCTCGCGACTGTGTCGCGCCCGCGTTTCGGCCCTTGGACCGTTTGGTCCGGCTATTGGTCTGAACGATTTTTTAGTGCTGCCTTTGCGAAGCTTCTGAGGGCTTCATACCTCGTCCGAGTCTTCAGGAATTCACCTCTTGCCGGCGGCCAACTGCATCCGTCTTTCCGCAGTGCCTCTTTTAGTTTTAGCCTTGGACCCTCGGTTCTTCTGCAGGCATACAGTACGTGCTTTACCGTTTCAGCACCTTGGCCGCATCTGCAGTTTGGACTCTCCACCAGTTTAAAGCCATGTAGATGGCAAACGAAGTCTCCGTGGCCCGTCAGCATTTGGCTTGTATAGTGGTCCAGCTCCATCGGCAATTTGTATCTTATTTTTACGTCTGGGATCATTTCCCTTGTCCAGATGCCTTTGGCCGATTCTGACCATCTGGCTTGCCATTCATTAAGGAGATCTTCCTCCGAAGCCGTTCTTTGCTCGCTGCTGATAAGTCCGGCTCTTTCTCTCTGAAGCACCGCCGCTTTCCTTATTTCCAGATCTAGCGGCAGTAGTCGTTCTGTAAGCACCAGTAACTGCCAAGAGACCCCTACGTTGTATCGACCCGAGTTTAGTCATCGCTTTCCGCGTTTTCACGCCTTTTTCCCAAACACGGGCCCCGTACGTTATTCTTGGCAGGTAAACTGTCTTGTAGATTGTCCTCACCGTGGTTTGGTTTAGGCCCCAGTTGGCCGACATGAGACCTCTGAGCCTTGAGAAAAGGTCCTTGGAGCCTTCTGAAAGGCTCTCAACATGCGGCCAGTAGGTCCTGCCTCGGTCCAGTGTAATACCGAGATACCTCACATGGTCTTTGGCAAATTTGGTGTCATCACCCATCATAACTGTGAAGTCTGGCTTCTTTCCGCCCTTTAGACATAGTGCCTGCGATTTCCTGGCTGAGAAGCTGAGTCCTCGATCCGCTGCCCATCTACTCAGCATCCTGAGTGACTCTTCAGTCCTCGATAACGCCGTGTTGACCCTGGCCGCACCTGCTATCACGACCAGGTCGTCAGCGTAGGCCAACGTCTCCGTGCTTCTGTCAGCCAGAGCGGCATTTGCTGCCACGTTCCATAGGAGCGGTCAGAGCTGTGAGCCCTGAGGGCAGCCCTTACGTAAAGGTTTGGTAAAGGCCTGCCCCTCAAGCGTCAAGGTCGCCGTTTTATCTCTGAGGTAAGATCTTATCATTCTGATACTGTCACCAGACCCGCCGACTGATTCTAGATCCATCATTAAGGCCTTCTAAGAGAGGTTGTCAAACGCGCCTGAGATATCCAGAAATGTTCCGATCACGTATTTGCTGGAACTACTCATGGATATGTGTTCCAGCTTATCAATTGCAGAAAGGGTCGACCTTTCTGGCATGAAACCAAACTGCCTGTCGCTCAAGTTACCTGATATTTCCAGTTTCAGTCGGCTCGCGATCAATGTCTCCAGCACCTTTGCGATAACCGGGAGCAGGCTTATAGGTCTGTAGGTCTTAGCGCTTTCTACGTCCATTTTGTTTCTCTTCCTTACGAGAACAAGCTCGGCATTCTTCCAGGACTCTGGGAAGGTGTGGATTTTTAGTGCATCCTTTTACAAGGAGACAAGTCTTGTGTCGACTATCGGCCATGCCTTTCTGAGAATTCCGGCCGTAATTCCGTCAGAGCCAGGTGCTTTGTCTGGGCCTATTCTCCAGATGGCCGCCTTGACTTCGGCAAGTGTCACATCGCTGTAGTCGGCTCTCAGCTCGACTCTGTCCGTTACAGCGCTATATATTTCATGTACATCGTCCGGTACGAATACCCGGAGTAGTTCTCCAGCCGTGTCCTCCACGTTGTCAGTCAAACTACCATCATCCCGACGTATTACCGATGGGGGATCCCGGGTTCTGGAACCTTCCTTAGCCCATCTGAACGTCGGGCCCCAGATGTCATTGTTGCCTTCCTTGGCAAAGTTACGCCAAGTGGCCATTTTCGACCTTCTTATCAGACCGGTGTGAAGGTTTCTTGTTTGTTTGTATGTCCTTAGATTACTATCAGAGCCACAGTCTCTGGCGACACGTCTGGCTCTGTCGAGGCTTCTCTTGGAAACCGTGAGGTCCCTGTTCCACCAGGGTGGTTTTATGGATGTGCGGCTCTTGCCTTTGAGCGGGATGGACTTTTCCGCAGCTTGGCGAATAATGCCTGTCAGACAGTTGGGCCTAGAGTCCACGTCCCCTATATCCGGGGTATTCTGCAGACCCTGGCATAGGTTTCTTGAGAATCCGAGCCAGTCCGCCTTTCTGGTATTGAATCTGACCTTGGTATGCGGGGGGATAGGCCGGAGACCGGTGATCTCGAATTCTATTAGCCTATGGTCGCTGTCAGTCACATCAGCTTTGAGGTCCCACTTAACTATTCTGTCGGCGATGTCATTCGTGGTGATGGTGAGGTCGATGTTCGACTCTCCCATGCCCAGCCTTTTATACGTACTGAGGACATGTCTTTTGTTTTTAAATATCATGTGATTTGCCTCTATGAATTCTGAGACCATAGAACCCCTGGCATTGCTTTTGTCACAAAACCAGTCTGGCGAATGCGCATTCGTTTCGGCGCCCAGGACTACGTGCCTGCGGTTCTCTAGGTGAGCCTGTACCAATTCAAGGAAACTTCCAGTCGGTCTGTTGTATTTAAAGTAAGCTGATAGCAAGGTGAAGCTGGAGCCTTTGCTATCTTTTATGATTGCTGCAGCAACATTGGGGTTCTGCATGCTTGATTTAAGGACCTGCAGATAGGGGTTAAGGACTATTATTGCCGCACCGGCCTGGATGTCCAGGTTACCCTTTAGTACGATCATTCTAATCGGGGCATGCTCAAACCCCGATACGGCATCCTTACCAACCGTTAATGGAGGCTCTTGTACGAGCAGAATATCTATACCTTTTTTAATGCAATAGTCTCGGAGTTGTTTCGAGACTATGCGCTGGCCGTTCATGTTATGTTGAGCTATTTTCAGCATGGCGAAATTCCGAAGTCGTTCCGGTGCATGTTGTTGATAATGGCCGCTGTCTTGGCCCTACATTTGGCGTATGACGCCTTGTGGTCGCCTTTACAGTTAGCACATTTGACGGTGCTCTTGTCACATGTCCGGCTGTCATGTGACCCGGCACACGTTCTGCAAGTTAGAGAGAGTGCCCTACACTTCAGCGCAGTGTGCCCGTATTTTTGGCAGTTATAACACTGTGTACTGTTCTTATGTATCTTTATTGAGCAACGACTCATCCCCATGAAGACCTTTTTATTTTCAAGTTTGCAGAAGGCTCCAGGATCCGACTCCACTACCCAGTGGGTAGTGTGCCGCTCTCTAGGACCTAGCTTGTGTAGCGGTTTGATCGATTTGACATCCTCCGGGCTTAGGTCTAGCTCCGGGTTTTGCACTTGTATCTGTTCGGCTATAAGCTCAGCGCTTATGTCTGCCTCGACGTCGTATATTTTAAATCTTGGCCGCCTTGGCCTGACTTCTATGAGGCCCTTGGCCTGTCTTAGCACCTCCAACGTATCGTCATCATCTGGGATGAGGGTTAGGCCTGAGGCACTTTTTATCGTCCTTACTCTTGGTGCTTTCGTCCTGCTCAGGACGTCTGCCCAGACCCCCTTCCGGGTGGTCTCAGGGTCTACATTCGGGTCGTCAACCTTAAGTACGAACCGGGGTCCAGTTTTATCATCACGGCCTTTCTGAATTAGTTTCTTAATGCTCTTGCCTTTGCTAGGCATTGGCTTGGGGATGGCAGCAGTGTTTTGTGCCATTTTTTCTGTACCTACCTTATCTGAGGGTTTCCCCGTTACTAGTGCGTAGCTACTGAAGTTTTTGTCGCCCAGCCTAATGTATTTTAGGCCGATACAACTTGTATCATCTCCTTATTCCCGTTCCAGCTTACGCTTGCAGCCGCAACATACTTGTTACAGTATTTACCTAACGTGAGGACCTGTAGGTGCTGGTTTAATATAATTATGACGGCGCCTGGTTCAGCCGTGGCAACTAGTTAGAGACAGGCACGTTTCGTTTCCTGTCTCTCAAAGCTTTTTTAGTCAGCTTCCTTGATCTGGTTGTAGCTTTCCATTTTCGTTGGTCCAGTTTATCACTTTCGAGAAGGCTGTTGTTGTCTTTGACTGAGCATGTGGCCAGAGTCCTGTTCAAGAAGATTGCAGATTACATCTTCGAGGATTTTACCTAACACTGGTAGAAGGCTTACCGGCCTATAACTTTTCGGTTTCAACGGATCCTTGTTCTTTCCCTTTAGTAGCACGACTACCAGTGCGTACTTCCATATGTCTGGGAATAATTCCCATCTCAAGCAGTTGTTTATTATGCGAAGCAGATGAACCCCTATGACCGGCCACGCCGCCTTTACTATTCTTGCTGTAATCCCGTCTACTCCGGGGGCGCGATTTTTCTGTTTCCATACTATCGCTCGCAGCTCTTCAGTATCAATCTTCAATGTTTGGGTACTACTCTGCTGTACCACAGGCTGAGGGTCATTGTTCGAGTGCGGGATTAACTCGTTGACCATAAGTTCTATTGATTCGTCGATGTTTGATGTATAGGTACCATATTGTCGGGCTAGCACAGATGGTACTTTAGCCTCCTGACGACCGCGGATTATCCATTTGGTAATCTTACCCCAAACTCTATTGCCGCTGAGGGGTTCTTCTCTCGATGCACACACGCACACGATCCGCGGCAGCGAACTGAGCGCAACGCCCGATGCGCGCGACTTACACACGCGCACGATCGTGCCCAACGAACTGAGCACGACGACTCAGCGGCGGCGGCACAACACTCGACGCGCGACGCGCACACGCACACGATCGTGCCCGGCGAACTGAGCACGACGATTCGGCGGCGGCGCCCGGCGATGGGCGGCGGCTTAGTCGCCAGCTGATCGGCGGCGGCGGCGGCGCGATCAGCTGTTCACGGCGTCCTACGTGACTAACGGCGGCGGCGAACGTTTTAACTCGCGTCGAATTAACGCAAAACTTTGCGCACTTGGTACGCACGCGCAAACACACGCACAGCGTCGATTGTCGATCGGTCCACCCGTTCGCCCAGAATTAAGGGTTGAAGAAAAATCCCCACCTCTTTCCCCAGGCTACTGAAGGGCTCGAAAGCGGGCTCGTCCGAATCCCCGGAACAACACGAACTGAAATCCGTCGAGTCCGACAAGATCCGACCAGCCAACTCCGAGAAAACTCGATTCGACAATTTACCGCGAACACACGACCGGCGATTCACGGCGTTACCGAAGGAAAACTTTCGCCCTCCCTCGGGAACTTTACGAGAATCTCGTTGATCCATTCATGCATGTCACTAATTAGATGACGAGGCATTTGGCTAGTTTTCAGTTCAGGCGCTGCCCAACAGATGGTTATCAAGCCAATCCGTTGTTTGGTGTGGCTAAACGCCGAGCTTACCCCGTGAAGCCATGGGAGAAGGTAAAGGATCACGGGGTTAGCCGTGATCATCATTAAACCGCCTAACTAAAGGAAGTTTTAGGACTATAATTACGGGAAGAAAGGAGTGAGCAATGGAAGGGAACGAGGAGCTGAGGACGGTGAGTACCTCAGTGTTTTTGCGGGCGTTGCGGGGTCTCATCCGACCCCGGCCCGAAAGTGTGTGCGTGTCTTACGGTTGAAGAAATACCAGCCGAAGAGCGTGCCCCGCATAACCCTGGTAGGGAGGCTCGCGAGGAAACGACTCGACAGCCCAAGCGCCCGAAGGCTCTGGATACTCTCCGGTAACCAGATGCCACGCCAGGTTAGCGTGGCAGCGACCGTTTGTACGTTAGTCGATGGATGTTCGGCGCGAATCAAGGTCTTAAGATCCGCTCGGTCCTGTTATTTCCGGACCTTGTTCATATGCCACTCTCGGGCGTATTTGGACGAAACAACTTGCACATCACAGATGACGGAAACATGGCCTCTTGTCTCGTCGCTTCTCAGGGCGACGATGTCCGGCTTTAAGTTCCCGCCCTGTAGCTTGAATGTGCGTTCAAGTTCGACCTTGTATTTCCTATCGCTGACGCCACTCGCTAACCTCTTTACGACGCTATTGTGTCTTCCCAGCCTTTCTTCATGAGTTCGGGGACAATATTGTACGATGTGGGCAATGGTCTCCGAGGGAACGCCGCAAGCCCGACATTTCGTCGGACCGTTGCGCCCCCGGTTGACACGCTTGCGACTCGGAAGCGCGTTAATCCTGATCTGGGTGTAGCGTTTGAAGTCCTTTCCGGCAATGCCGTTGGGAAATCTTAGCCATGCCACAGATTCCGAGCCTCCGGAGCGTAATTTGACCTCCGAGCCGTCCACCGACCCATGAAGACTTTGGGTGTGGCTTTGTCGATTTTCTATCCGGGCGACACATCACTAAATTTTTAACTTCATTCCTTCTGGAATTGAGAGGCCGGAAACCTAGTAGGTTAGGACCTGGTTGCCTACCTTCGTAGGTAACGTTCGAGTTGTATGGCCCGGGTGCGCCATTTCCAACTGAGTTGCGTATGGCTTCTGCCAAAACGCCTAGACATGGGATTTCCTCGTACAAATTGTGCAGTGTGTTATCTGCTCCAGCTTGTCCGGGGGGAGTAAATCTCCATAGTATCCACCAAATCCTCCTAAGATGGATGTTGGTAGAGAGGGTGCAGACACATAAATGTGTTGCCCTGTGGTGGAAACAATATTTCCCACTAGTTGAACTTGCCTGAGTATTGGTTCAGGTAAGTTGAAGGAGGACACTTGCGAGTCCTCGAAGAGTAGTTGTTCCTCACTAGTGAGGATTTCACCATTCTTCTTTTTCAAGGAGACTAAACGCATCCAGATGCATGCTGTCATATAATAATCGAGATACTCTGGTAGCATTGTCTTTTGAAAGTTGGTGTCATCTGTTGAGTACTGTTCGTACGTCGCACGAGACACCTCGATCGCTGCAGGCAGTGATGGAGAGAAAGTGAGTCTAGGAGCCACTTCTCTGGCGGACATGCCCGTCTGAAATAGTGATACTTCAGATGGACGTGTGGTTTTGATATCCACTGAAGAAGTTTCCTTCTTTCTAGTGGGACCGGGAAGCTCAGCCGGAGCTGTCTTCGGGGAAGGCTTGGTTGGTTGGCCTTGTCTCTTGGGCGCCGGAGCGGGCCAGGAGTTCACGGCTCGAGCATCACGTTGCTTAGAGGGATGGCCTCTGTACGTGTTTACTGGGTTGGAGCGCGTGGAATCACTTGGTGATTGGGTGTTATCAGCCATAGTTGATGAGTGTTAGTTGCGCGTCGTCGCGTGGTTTGTATCGTGTTACGTGATGACCACGTGCGATGACACGACCAACGTTTTCGGGTTATCTTTTTAAAGAAGGAGACGATACGGTAGACGAATGGTTAAAAGGTAATGATCGTTTATTATAATTAATTCGACACAATTAACGAACACCGCGAATGCGGGCGATGACGGTGGTCACGAGGTTTTCGTCGACGCGTGACGGGCTATGTCGACGATAGAGAGGAGAGGAAAAACGAGCGTGCGTTTCGTTGTTACGTCGTTCGTAGTCGCGAGAGAAGAGAGCGTCGGAGCTGGCCGCCGCTTCGATGCGGTGGTCGCTCGCGCCGCCGAATACCATGGTGACCAACCGTCTAACAATGTGACCGCCTCCGGGCGGGAATTATGTGGTGGTGGCTCACCACATTACTAGTACGTGCCTGCATCGTATTCACTCATGCGACCGCCTACGAATCCGACACCCAGATACCCCCAGAGCGAGCCGTGTCGGCTAACATCGAGTGTCGGCAGGCTTTCTCCATCAATGGAGTAGACCTCCGTTAAAACTTTCAGTTTGGCGTCTCGCCCGGAGGGCACTAGGGTCAGAGATGCAGATTTCCTTGGATTCAGCCTCAGATCAGCAAAATTTTTTAAACTGCCAGTGAATGCTTCACACGCGCGACGTAGTCCGTGGGGCGTTTCCGCCACCAAGATGACATCGTCGGCAAAGGCGAGTGCATTAATCTTTGCAGTGCCCATTTGGTAACCTATTTCTGTGTCAATAGCTTTAAGAACCGTGTCTAGCACCAAATTGAACAAAAGCGGTGACAGTGGGTCGCCCTACCTAACGCCTTTTGTAACCCTCAAAGCCCGAGAATTCTGTCTCGCGAGCTGTAGAAACGTGTCACTGCGAGAGTACATTCCGCAAATGTAGTCCACGAAGCCGGCACCCCGCATTGCGGAAGTGATGGACTCGTGGGAGACAGAATCAAACGCTTTCGATAAATTGAGAGACGCAAGACAAAGTCCCCTACACACCGCGCGGGCGTTCCGGAGCAGGGCGTTGGGGACGAAAATATTCACGGCCACTCCGTCCGCACACCAGAACGCACGCTGGCGCACATCCACCAGACACAGTTTTTCCAGACGCTTAGCTAGAATCCTATGGAAGTGCCGGAGCGCAATTGACGCGATTGAAATCGGCCGATAGTTTTCCGGCAAGTCGGGGTCACCCTTCTTGGGAACGAATATGGTGCGGGAATCCGTAACGTGTTGTGGTAACTTCCCGCAGGCGATAAACAAGTTGAAGAGGCCTGTTAAAAGGTCGATCGGGAGTCGCCGCCAAAGCCGGGCTGGGAACCCGTCCGGTCCGGGCGCTGCCCTCATCCTTGGGAGACTTTTGGCGACTTCCTCAGTGGAAATCGGACCGAATATGTCGTGGACGCATCCTTCCGTCGACTCGCTGGTCGTCTGAGTCGGGTTTGGGTTTCGAGAATTGTTTTTATCCGTTATTAACGGAACCCAATATGTTATCATCTCGTCGAAGCGTGGCATTGCTGCCGACGCATCGACACCGGATAGGACGCGGTCAGCGACAGTCTTCGGGTCTTTTAACCACTCAGTTACGTTCCGCCGCACATCCCGGCTGGAACGCCCATGGGCGTATCCCCCTTTTCTGCCGCTTACTCCTTATGTGCTCATTCGAGACACCTCATGGCTATGGCATCGCGAGTACGTCGCTGCCGCGTTCCAGCCTTGTAGGTCTCCCTAATACTTTTTAACGGTCTTTAGCGGTCTTTACGGTTCTTCAGGCTGTTGTTTGCGAACTTCTGTAATGCCATATAGGCTTTCCTTGTCTTTATGAACGCCCCGTCGCCGGGGGGCCAGGTTTCTCCTAGACTTAGCATAGTGCTTTTAAGCTCTTCTCTTAGAGTTGCAGTTCTTTGACATCTGCATAGTACGTGTGCCACGTTCTCTGAGCCGCCACCGCACTTACAGTTCTGGTTCTCTACCAGCTTAAATCTTTTAAGTTGTGCCAGAAAATCACCATGTCCGGAGAGGAATTGGCACGTATAGTGATCCATCTCCATTGGGATTTTCCTTCTATCGATAACTGATGGTATCATCTTTTTCGTCCATTCGCCTTTATCTGTTTTTTCATATCGTTCTTGCCATTCCCTGTTTATTTTAGCGGTTTCTCTGTCATATTCCTCCTGGGGCATTTCCCCGAGTTGGTGTTTTTGCTTAATGATCAGCTCTTTTATCTGGAGGTCTAATGGCGGTATGCCGGCTATTGCGGTGAGGCAGTTTGTTGAAGCCGTTTTGTACGCACCAGTTATTGCCAGTAAGGGTCTTCTTTGCATGCTGCCGAGCGCTTTAATACTTTTCTGGAGTTTTATTCCATCGGCCCATATTTCTACTGCATACGTGATGCGTGGCAGAAAGACTCGGTCGTATATTATACGAGCCGTGTGTCGGTTCATACCCCAATTTGCCGAAGTCATGGATCGTAACCTATCATATAGGTCCTTGGACTTGTTTGTTAGTGACTTTATGTGTTCCCAGTAGCTCCGTTTAGGGTCTATTATGACTCCTAGATATTTAACTTTGTTTTCCGCCGTTATTTTTTCGGTGTTTACAGGGTCTACCTCCGTACCAAAGCTTACCGTGTATCCCGGTTTTAGTCCGCCTTTAAGGGACATTAGCTGGCTTTTATCGGGTGCGAACTCCAAGTCCAGTTCTCTTGCCCAATCCTTGATCTTTTCTAGGTGTTTTTCGATTTTCTGTATGGCCGTAGGTGGTCTGACTGCGCCCACCATTAGCGCTATATCGTCCGCGTATGTTATTATTTTGGCTTTTTCGTCCATTTTTATCTCGAATATCTTAGTCATGGCAACTTTCCACATGGTTGGGCCGAGTTGCGAGCCCTGCTGGCATCCCCTTTGGATCCTCATTTTGTAGTCACGACCTTCAAAGGTGAGTCTTACGTATCTATTCGTTAAGTAGGATTCGATCAGCCTTATCGTCCTTAGAGAGGCCCCGATCTCGTTGAGACGGGAGAGGGTTGGAAGCCATTTCATGTTGTCAAATGCTCCTTTAATGTCTAGGAACACGCCTAGGACATGGCGGCACTTAGAGGAGTTGATCCAGTCGTACATACTTTTCATAGCTGTCATAGTCGATCTACCGGTTACAAAGCCATGTTGTTCCCCCATGGTATCGAGGTCCGTTTCTGTCTTTATCCTGTTTATGATCATTGTTTCAAGGGCCTTACCGAGTACCGGTAGTAGGCATATCGGTCTGAACGACTTAGGGTTCGACCGATCTTTCCTTCCGCTCTTGGGGATTATAACGACTTTGGCTTCTTTCCACGAGTCGGGAAAGGTTGCCTCTTTGATGCATCTGTCGAACAGCCCAGTTATGCTGTCGGCTAGTATCGGCCATGCGTGTCTGAGGATCCCCGAGGAGATACCATCGGGTCCTGGAGCTTTATTAGTTTTTATTCGCCATATTGCATTTTTTACCATGTCTGGGGTCGTTGTAGGTTCATGTGACATCATCGGCCCCTGCCATGTGGTCGGGCCGGGATCCGGATCTCTTGGAAAGAATGTTTTTAGGAGTAAGTTTGCGGTTTCTTCGCATGTCTCTGTGGTAGCGCCTGAGTAGATAGGGACATCGTCACCTGTTTGGAGTTTCCTCCTACACCCCAGAACCCGGTCTATGAGATTTCTCTCTTCACCCGGCGACGGGGGCACCCGAACTAGGCCGGTTTGACCCGACTTAGTGCGGGCAGCGACGAGGCGAGGGGTTTTTAAACTCCACCGGCTATGCCGGGTTTTCGCCCGTCTACCAGTTTGATTTTGGCTGGTCAGGCCTCCGTCAACCACTGGTAAGGCCACGAGACTATCCAACTCGTTTCTCACTTTGGTATGAGTAACCGTCAGGTGTTTATACTCCTACCGACAGAGTGGCTAACTTCCCGGGAGTCGCCGGGAGGCCTTCACCGTTAAGTGTCGCCTAGCCAGCATTCGGCTATTCACCACTTTCGTCGCTGTGCGGCCGCCACTACGTTCACCAACCGCAGACTCGGCCGCCGGTCCGTTTCCGGACAAGCACCTAACCGAAGCCATCCCGTAGTACCCATCTCCCGCTTGTTGTTAGCGAACGTCCATGAGTTTGACGTTTCGGCGAGGGTAGACCCGTACCGCCTCCCGACTATTTGCTTATGTATGACCTGCTAGGCTAGTGGTGGGCCTACTATCGCACGGACCACCTAGGCGACCGTGGACGTGTTCTGGTAACAACCCCTATTGTTTAACGTGCTAATAGTTCCACCGCCACGCCCGCAGGCGTATGCAGACGCTATGCGCCGTGCATCCATTCAAGGATCCGCCTTGCCTCCGTCCTGCCTTTGACGGGCAGATCCGGTGGTTCGGCTGTCCCTCCTCCGCGCCGATCCCAGACGCACTCAGTGTAATACACGTGAGTCACTGGTCGTGGTATGCAGCACTGGCCCCGCAGAGCTGACTTCCGCATCCACTGTCACCATCCACCACATTATTTCTACGCGCCCCTGACGCACTCAGTGCAAGCACGTGAGTCACCAGCCGGGAGTCACGGCACTAACCCCGTAGGGTCGACTTCCGCAACCCCAGACGCTGTCATCGTTACAACTCTGCTCCTCGCACCCCAGGTGCCCCCAGCCTTTCACTAAGTTCCGGGCGTGGGTCAAATGCCGATTATCCGGCCGCGGAGTTCCACGGCAGCATGGACGAATTCCGCGAAGACCCTAAAGATCTCCGGGCTTTTCACCAGCTCCCGCGGTTCACACGGCCAGGTCCGGCCACCACCGTCCGTCAGATCGACCAGTGCCCGTCTCGCATCGTTCAAATACGGACACTCAAACACGACGTGTGATGCCGTGTCCGGTGCGCCGCAGTGTTGACACTCATCGGTCGCAGATTTTGCGAAGCGTTTAAGATAGGCCAAGAATGCTCCATGTCCTGTAAGGAACATGGACATGACGTGACCGACCTCAAATTGGCTGCACTGGGTTCTGTATTGTACCTCGGGGAAGTAAGCATACAGGTTTCTACCCTTTACACTCCCCGACCACCTCTCCTGCCATATATCTACCGAGCCCGCTTCTCCTTCTCCGAGCCAGTTGGCAGGCCTTTCTTATTTCAAGATCCAGCGGGAGGACTCCGGCCAGCACCGGGAGCGCCTCCGTACTTACCGTACAGTAGGCCCCCGTCACCGACAGAAGCGCCTTCCTCTGTGCTCTCAATAATAAGTTTTTCGTCTTTGATTTCGACACGACATCCCCCCACACTGAGGCCCCGTACACCATCCGTGGGACGAAAACACTACGGTATATCGCCCTCGCCGTACGGCAACTAAGGCCCCATGTAGGAGCTATGACTCGTCTCATTCTCTGAAACATTGGACCTGCCTTCTCCGCTACTCTTCTCACGTGTTGTTCGAACCCCCACCTATCGTCCAGTGTGACTCCCAGATACGTCATCTCGGTCACTTCCTGGAGTCTTTCGCCGGCCATCCTAACGGTGAATGGCGGTACTAGCCTGCCCTTCAAGCACATGACTTTCGTCTTTGCACTGGAAAACGCAAGTTTCATACCGCGGGCCCACTCACTCGCTCTTTCTAACTTGACTCCCGCCTTTCGGACCACCTCGGCTCGAGTCCGTCCCGCTACCAGCAGCAGCGCGTCATCTGCGTAGCCGACTGTTAGTTCCCCTTCACAGTCATCAAGGCTCAATAAAGGGTCCATGAGTATGTTCCAGAGTTCGGGTCCGTACTGCGAACCTTGGGGGCATCCCTTGGACAGGAGTCGGGAGACCTCTACCATCGGCGCCTTGAGTATGGTGTGTCGACCCACCAAATAGTCCCGTGTTATCTTTATCGCTCTCTCCTCAGCTCCCATTATCTTCATGCGATGCAATACTGCTGGCCACCAGGCATTGTCGAACGCCCCGGAGATGTCCAGGAACACCCCGAGAACGTACTTCTCTGCCCGGCTTTCGGTCCATTCCCTTACTCTCAATATTGCATCTGTTGTGGATCGGTTCACTCTGAATCCATATTGATTGTCACTCATACTCGGCCCAATCTGTTCCCTAATCCTCGAGCAAATCAGATGCTCCATTGCTTTTGACAGCGCCGGTAACAAACTGATCGGCCTGTAAGACTTCGGGTCCGACTTGACTTTATCTGGCGACTTCAACAGGGGAACCACCAATGCTCTCTTCCAACATTTCGGGAATTCTGATCTCGCCCAGCATTCGTTGAAGAGGTTTGTTATCATCTCCAATATGATCGGGGTCGCAGCCCGGAGTACTCTAGCCGTTACGCCGTCGTAGCCCGGTGCTTTGTCCCTTCCCATTCTCCAAATCGCTTTCCTTACTTCCTCCTGCGAGAATTCTACCGGGCGGCTGTCTACTAGGCCCGTGTCTCGGATCTTCACTATGGAGTCCTCAAGAAACACTCCCGTTTCATTTCTGATCCGAGTGTGTTCTTCGGTTTCCCCTTCATTACTATCCGGAGGGACGAGCGTTTTCAACAGCAGTTCGGCTGAGTCCACCAGACTCGAGGTGAATTCTCCACTTTCCTTTCGGAGCGTGGTTAGGACTCCACGGCAATCGGTTTTCTCGCCTTCCCTGCACCACCGGTAGACGGACCCCCATGGGTTCGAGTTTCCCTCCTCAGAGGTAAACTCTCTCCAGGCTTTTCTTTTCTCTCCTTCTCTCTGAAGTATACCTATTTCTTGCATTTCTATACTCTCTCTCTAATCTATTCGATTCCTCTTCTCTTTCCCCGGCCCTCGCATCAGCAAGTTTCCGCCTTATCCTCCGGATCTTCCTCCGGACTTCCACAAGCCCATGTGTGAACCACACTGGGCGTTGCAGAGCCTTCGGCTTTACCTTCGGCATCGACGCTCTACAAGCATCAGTAAGGGTCCGGGTCAGGTGATCCGCTCTGAAGTGAATATCCTTCTCCAGCCAGTCGGATTGACCATTGAATAGTCCTTCCGCCAGCCTTTGTAGGAATTTCGCCCAGTCGGCTTTCCTTACCTGAAATCTTTCCCCTTGTGAGACTTCCTCTACCAACTTTTCTCTCTGTTCGTAGTCGAACGTTATAAGCCGATGATCCGTGTCTATTGCCGAGGTCGTATCCACCGCCCAGTTTCGCACGGATTCGACCGCCTCTAGTGACGCAATTGTCACGTCAAGAACGGCCGAGCCCATTGCGGTCTGGAACGTTGGCTCGTTTCCCGTGTTGCAGCAGAATAGGCCACACGACATTATCGCGTCTTCTACTCTCTCCCCCTTATTGTCTGTATGCCGGTCTCCCCAAAGCGTTGACCTCGCGTTGACATCCGCCCCGATCAGGAACCGGCTTCCGCCAAGATTCCTCGCCACCTGTTCCAGCCTGGAGGCATGGACTTCGGTAGGGTCAGAGAATTGGAAGTAGGCGGACCCCAAAAGTAGGCTTCCGTATCGCGACGTGATCTCCGCAACCACCATGTGCGTCCCACTATGCTGCGCCACCAGCGTTACACCCAGTTTCGGGTCTACAACCAGTATTGCGGCCATCGGGGTTTCGCCGGGCGGGTTACCCAGTATCAGTCGGAGCGGCGGTTTGCCTATAACGGGCACCGCGCCACTCTTCGTGACATAGGGATCCTGGATCAACACAACATCCAGACTCCTAGCTCTTACTTCCTCCATCAATTCGTCGGTCGCCCGACTCCCCCTCCCCAGGTTGATCTGGCCTACTCTCAGAGTACCCATTTGAACTATCGTGCCTCTCGACGAAAGTTCCTCTCCCACATTCGACACGTCTTGACGTCCCCGGAGGCGTGCCCACTGGCCCAGCCAACTGCGGCGCAGCTCGCACATCGCAGAACAACAGGACCGGCGACACAGTGCGCGATGTGGTGCGGACCGGCGCACCGGGCGCAGACCGCCGACGTCGCCACGCAAGTTGCTCCCGTGTGTCCGTATCGTTGGCACCGGTGGCACCTCCGAACATCTACCGCGGGACCTACACGACAGCGCGACAATCCAACGCTCAGGACCTTTCCGATAACAGCACCGGCAACCTCCGGCGTTGTCTCGAATTCAACCTCTCGTCCCCTCTTCGTTAACCTGTTTCGCTTCCTCGGTACGAGTGCCATGTTTTTCTGCCATCCCGCCGCGAGATTCACAGAATTTTCGTTCTGTTCCTCAAGCAGGCGAGCGACATCACCATCGTCCACTTCTTCACCGACCCCACTGACAATTATTCGAGGATTCCTTACACCGGACCTCCTCACGTCTAATCCGGATTGCTCCAAGGCCTCCCGGGTTGCCTCATCCTATGGCTCTAGATAGTATCTATTGCCACCTGTTTTCGTTACCTTTCTAAATCTCGGTGTCTTGACTTTCGCCGCCAGTGTCTTCCACAGGTGCTTCAGCGGATTTGAGACCGGGCGTGTTTCCGCGCTCAGCCCCTCGTCCGTTTCCATACCCGTTTCAGACTGGTACTGGTAAACGTAGCCAATCTCTCTCTCCTCTCTGCTTGCCACTTCCCCTACGAGATCTAACGCCGGTTTCACCAATCTCGGCCTCTTTCTCTTACCTAAAACCTCCTTCCAATTTGTTTTCTCAGATTCGCCTGAGGGCTTTCGGGTAGAGACCGTTTCCAGTCTCTTTCCTAATCGCTCTTTTACCGGTATCCGCGGTTGGACATTTTCATGTCCCTTCGCTTTCTCCGGTTTGGCGCCCTCGAAAACAACTTTCTTTTTCTCTTCCTCCTTCTTGCCTTGGGGGTCCAGACCTCGAGTTCCCTTTTCGGTTTTAACACCTGATCCGGGTTTACTCTCAGCCTGGCCTTCCGTCCTTTTCTTCTTTTTCTTTTTCTTTTTCTTTCCTAGTTTTGCTGTCTTATCCTCTTTCACAACTTTCTCTGCCTCAGTAGCTACGTCAACCGGTGTATCTTTCAACACCGGCGATTTCAATACCGGGCCTAACCTGAACTCACTATCCAGCGCCTCATTTTTACAATTTCTCCCTCTTTCTATCAGCCTTCCAGCCATGATCATCTGATTGAGAACTAGGTCGTCAACCACTGTTATCATTTCTTTCCGGATCTGATCAAAGGATTCCACTCGATTTTTGGTCATGGTAGACTTTTCCATTTTCATGGTAAGTACCAATTCCAAAAGGCGGTCTGACAACCCCCTGGCCTGCGTTCCGAGCCTATGAGATTGCTCTCTCAGCTCGGCCGACGTTTTAATATCCGCATTCCACTGGGGCATTTCCACCGAGCCAGTGTCAGTCCTAGCTCGTTTCTTTGGCAGTCGCGGCGTTTCCACCGGCGACCCGCTGCCTTCTACCAATATTCCGCTATTTTCCGTTCCGTTTTCCAGTTCTCCATTTATATTTCCAGTTTTGTTTTCATTTGTTAAATCCATAAAAGTTCCCACGAGTAGGGGACGATCTAATTTTACCATAATGTCACTGCGCCCCTCTGACACAACGGGGAATTATACCCGGCATCGGTCCCACGCGACCCGGGGATCCCTATAAACTCGCACATTCTCATCCTGCGAGCCAAGTATACCCATAGCTAAGTACCCGGGTTTAGGATGTGTCTGGACTACGAAGTCGTAGCCCGCTCCCTTTCCGCTAGGAAGGTCTAATGAAAGACCCCCTCGGTTTGCCGACATTTTCATGCATTTCTGCTGGTCGGGCCGAGGTTGCGTCTGATCCAGCCAACCAAGGCAAGACCCGCTTGGCCCCCGTCCTTTTCAGGACGAGTTGGCTTGTCTACTAAGTTCTAGCCCGCGCTTGCGCACTGGACCTATACTTTTCGATTCATCGCCATCCGGCAGGGCAACAGGAAAAAGTTCGACACGCGCCGAAACAATGTCCGAAGCACCCACGGGAAAGGCGCTGGATCGCACACTCTAATCGGGACGCGGTAATACCGCCAACCGTAGTAGAGACAAGGACGACCCAGACGCCAGTGAAACTCAACCAATAAAGGTAAGACCCGTCACCTGTCTCATTAGCCAGCAGCCGGCCGAAGCCGACTCTGTTACCATTGGAGTTAGACATTGGAGTACCCTGGGTTTGGTGCTCGGGCAAGCCCTCGCTACAACCGCGGTCCGTGTATTAGCGCCGTGCGCTAGTTACGGGCCGCGGAGGTTCAAGGGCGGGACCGTGCAAGCCGGCCACGCCCCCGTGTCTTCTATGGACCACCAGCACCGGACCGACATCCCTTCCGGGAGAAGGCACGTACCAGTAAGCTAGGGCAATACACCGCCTTTCGCCACCACTGGTCGGGTCGCGGTCTATCCCACCGCTTTCCGTTTTTGGTTACGGACAACCTTCGGCGAGAGCTCCAACCGATAGAGCGGGTAGGGCTCCAGGAGGAACGGGTTACCACACGCCGGGGTGTTAAACCACGGTCGCGTGCCCGCCATTCACTAGGACCTTTTCCCTGGCCAGCGATCGGCCTTAACCACACAGTAGCTCCTGCTACAGCCACCACGAATCCAAACCGGCACGGCCCGACGAGCGGCAAGCCGGCCGCCGGACCGAGTGGGAGGGCACGACCTCGTAGAGAGATCGCGGGGCTCCCCCCCATCCCGTGGTACCGTTCTCGTCCCCGTTAGGTGGACCATCATCGGTCGGATGTTCGGCCGTAGCCTACCTGGATTTGGCGGTTTACCGGGCTCTAGGTGGGCCCTGACCGCGGGCGCTCGCCCGCGATGCTTTAGGTGGCAAACCCCCGATGTTCCGTAAAACGAGGGTCGGGAGTCCCCCCCACGCCTAGGCGTGAGTTGCCGACGATGGCCAGTCTTGCCACGCCTCCCCGGGAGGCATCCACTGGGGATCGACCCGCTCTTCTCGGAGTCGCGGTCAGAACTCCCAACGCCCTAGTCCCCGAAGGTTTCGGAGCGTCCGCGCCCCGGGCGCCGACCCCGTCTGGGCCACCCTTTAGTCGCCTCGTACGCCAAGCGGGTAAGACTGACGCCGTATTCTGATCCCCGGTCGACAGGGAAGAAACGCAGAGAGCCCCTGAAGGGGGAACCCTGCCCTGCGCCCCAGACGCCAGCCACGCTGGCTCGATGTAGAGTGAGGCCTAGTCCCCCTAAGGGTTTCGGCCTCCGCGGCGCCTTCGGTTGTCCGAGCTCTCTGTTGTGCGCGTCGGCGCCGCCCGCGCCCCAGGCGCACGAGCGTCCCCTGCAGAACGGACCCTGCGGCGTTCACCACTTCTGCCAACTTACACCTCGACACTCGTTCGAGCGCCGCAGGGGGTCAGCGAACCGGTCGCGTGCTCCGTTCTGCTAGAGCAAAAGCTCATGATTACGATGCTATAAATATCAGAGAAATACGACCTAACAACCTGCTACCCTAAGGGAGGAATTACGTTGGAGGATCGAGTACAGAGGGAAATAGAAAAGAGATGCTAGATAATGAGAATTCATGCCGAACAACCTACTACCCGGAGGGAGGGATTACGTTGGGTGTGAGCATTAGCCGTGTTTGTTTAATGCAACTATGGCGAATTTCTCAAAAGCCTTATAAAGTGCCTTTGAAGAAACGAGGGTTTTCACATGGCAAGGCCATAGATGTCCTGCTCTGTGTACAGCCAGTTCTAAGATAGCCCTTGGCTCAACGGTTCTCAGACAGTCATAAATGACATGATGGACAGATTCATTCCCCAACCCGCAACCACACAAGGGGGATGGTTTAAGGTTGAAGAAGGCCAGTTTTTCATTGAAGTCGCCGTGCCCTGTAAGGAATTGCGCGAGGTGGTGATTTAACCAGATTGGTTGGCCCAATCTCAGCCTTACATCCGGAAAGATGGAAAAGGTCCATCTACCCTTGGGGGAATTGGACCATCTAGTCTGCCACTGGTCTAAGGCCGATGCTTCGGCATTTGAAATGAACTCTAAGGCCTCAGCCAATGGAAGGTTTTTAGACATGCGTTTTGCCGCTTGGATTTTGACCTCGAGGTCGAGTGGCATTACACCACATATGACTTGGAGGGCGTCTGTGGATGTGGTTTTGTAAGCACCGGACATGCCAAGGAGTGCCTTTCTCTGGAGTCTTCCAAGTTTGACTTTGTTTTTCGTTTTGCTGGCAGCATTGGCCCAGAACATGGCACCGTAGGTTACTTTGGGCAGAAACACACATTTATAGAGTAATCTGGTGTTCTCTCTTTTAAGTCCCCATGAATTTCCCATGGACCCCCTAAGCCTAGAAAACAAATCGAGATTGGTCCTAGAGATTTGGTCAATGTGGTACTCGTAGTTTTGAAGCTGGTCTAACCAGATACCTAAGTATTTAGCTGTGTCGCTGGTTTTAATCCTGTGGGGTCCAAATGGGATTGTGAATCCGGAAGCGAGTGTACCTTTAGAAATCATAGCCACTGATTTACTGGGTGAGAAGGATAGCCCCCTATTTAGACCCCATCTTAGGACGGGTTCGAGTGCCTCTGCTGATCTTCTCACTAGATCGAGGCGTGTATTGGCTGCAATGGAGATGGCTATGTCATCAGCATATGCCTGTACGTTCACGTGACCAGGGAATTCGGTACGAAGGAGTGCCTCCATCGTGATGTTCCATAAAGAAGGGCCCAAAATGGAGCCTTGAAGACAACCACGAGTAAGAGTAACACTCTTTTGAACTCCTCCTAGAGTCATGGTTGCTGAGCGGTCTCGTAGGTAGCTAGCGATTATGGCAATAGTCCCTTGGGAGGCCCCAGCCGAGTCCAGGTCGGCGAAAAGGGCGTCCCATTTTAGGTTGTCGAATGCCCCCGATATATCTAAGAACACCGTGATGGCGTGGTTTTCCGTTCTATTATTGATCCAGTTAAGCAGGTTCGAAATGGCACCCTCCGTGCTACGTGCTGCTGTGAAGCCATACTGTTTGCCCGATAGATAGGGAGTCGACTCAGAAAGTAATCTGCTATTTATAGTTTTTTCAACTATTTTTCCCAGGACAGGTAGTAGACTAATAGGACGGAAGGATTTGGGGAGTTGCAAATTTTTATTAGGGCCCTTTGGGATGGCAACAACATCTGCATTTTTCCAGATGTTTGTGATTTTAGCTTCCGTAAGACATCGATTGACTAGATGCGTCAGGTGAGGCAGGATGAGTTGTTTGGTTGTCTTGACCATACCAGCAGTTATTCTGTCTAGACCTGGAGCCCTGTTGGGTGCCATGGAAGATAAGTGTGCGCATATTTCCATTTCTGATGTCGGAGTTGTGTTGTATGGGCCAGGATCGATAGCCGGTTGCGGACATTCTTGTCCTGGATCATGAGGAATGAGAGAGTTCAGCAGGTATTCTACCGTCTCATCCAAGGATTGTGTGCAGGATCCGTCAGGTTTCAGCATGGAGACAATTGTTTGTAGGCGAGGGTTGGGTGCTCTTAGCCATCGGTAGAGCTTGCCCCATACGTGTTTCCCCCCCTCTGTGCAGAAGTTCTTCCAGGAGGCCTTTTTTTCTTGCCTGAGGATCCTGGTGTACATGTTCCTTTGTTGGTTGTATATAGTCCGCGCCTCTTGGGTCCTATTTATCCTAAGGAATCTCGCACTGGCTCGGCAGCTGGTTCTGGCCTCCGTTAAGGCGCTCGTCCACCAGGGTGGGTTGATTTTGTTGCGAGTTTTCCTATATGGAATGGAAGATTTGGCAGCTTTGGTTATTGCCGATGTTAGCCTGATTGCATGGGTTTCGATCGGTATGTTGTTAGGTACAATGGTCATTAGCGATGTCCTTAAACTGTCTCGGAATTTATCCCAGTTGGCGTTGGCGGCATTGTACCTAATGGGTTTGTTTATGTGATTCAGAAAGGAGGTATCCACATTGAAGGATATAATGCGATGGTCACTGGTGGTCTGGTCCGGGATCAGTGTCCATCCGTGTGTACGATCTGTTACCCCCTGGGTGGCTAAGGTGACATCGATATTAGTGGAGCCTCTGGGCCCATGGAAAGTGGTGATGTCATTTCGGCGGTTGAGGCATGTGAGGTTTCTCTGAACAATCATGTCCTCTACCAAGCTTCCTCTCCTATCGGTTCTAGGGCAAAACCAAAGGTTTGAGAAGGCATTGGCATCAAGCGCGATTATGGCTTCACCAGTGATGCAGTCGAGAAGGTCCTCCAGAGCAGTGACGTGTACTAGTGTAGATTGACGAAACTTGAAGTAGCCCGAAATCAGGGTAATGGACTCGGTAGCTCCATTATCCAGCTTTACTGAAACGAAGTTCTCGACACGGTCTGGATTGGCATCGAAAAGCCTGAGTTGAGGGTTAAAAACAACGATGGCAGCTCCATAGTCGAGGTTATTTGGCTGGCCTCTTCTATGGGTTCCCTTTGAAAGGAAGGATCTAAGGGGATGTGCCTCAAAACCCATTAGTCGACCTCTATTGGTGTAGGGTTCCTGAAGGAGAGCTACGTCGATGTGGTTATCGAGACAAAACTTTAGAAGCTGGTCGCTCACTGCAGCACTTCGGCCCATGTTGTGCTGAATATTATTGAGGGAGGTAGCCATTAGGATTCCATAGCTGCCGGGCCCGGTCCATAATCCGTCCGCTGAAGGATGTTAGCAATGGCAGAAGTTCTAGCCGAGCATTTGCGGTCCGTGGCGGCGTGTTTGCCTCGACAATTAGCACACCTAGGTTCATCAGCAGAGCTAGGGCACTCTTTGGACAGATGTCCCGTCTTGGCACAGTGGGCACAAAACTGTGCTGTCTCGAAGCACTTGCTGGCAGGGTGCCCATAGCGGAGACATCTGTAGCACTGTGTCACGTCTTCGAAGCGAAGAACGCGACATCTGTTGAACCCTAGATACGGGCTCGTGCTGGTGATCGAGCCGAAGACTGACGGGCAGACCTCGCAAATCCACTTGGTGGTTGCTCTGTCGCGGGGACCGCGCTTAAAGATAGGCTTGATTGAGTCCGGTGATACGTCGGCAAGGACATTGGGATTCTGTGCAACCAACTGAGCGGGAATCTCTGCCGGAGAGAGTGTAACATCGATCGGCTCGATGGAAACTCGCGGCCATCTCACTGAGTCCTCTTTTAGGATGCTGCTGGTCCTTGAAATGGATTTCAACACGTCGGTGGATTCTTTATCATGTGGTTTGAGTATTAATTTCCCACTCCTAGCCACGAGCGACTGGATTTTCGGGGTTTTATTGGAGTTGGTCACCAGTTTCCAAATGTCCTCTTTAGCCTTCAGTGCCGGGTACTCGTCGGAAGGAGTTATGACAAACGCAGCTGTGGGGGGCTTTACCCTATTGTCAGCAAGGACTTTAGTCCGTTTTTGCACCCTTGACCTTGAGCGGCCCACTTCTGTTCGCCTGACTGTCTTGCTCCTTAATCTATTGGGTTGGTTAACGGCATCCCGATAGGAGGTAGTCATCGTCGAAGGGGGGGCGTGAGCATCATTCGGGTTACAGACGCCAGATGCCAGTAGATAGGGACATCGAGGTTCCCGGGTTTGTGGCTTTCGCCTACGATCACCCGGTCCACATGTTAGCGCTAGGCGCTATTCGCGGGCCGGGGACGTACGGGAGCGACGCCGGCAAGCCGGACGATCGGTCCCGGGTCGTCTATGGACCACCAGCACCGGCCGAAGCCGTACCTTTTCGAGGCCGGAGAGACCGAGGTCTCTTTGGGTCCTACCCCCCACTAGGTCCAGTGGTTTGGGTTTCCACTATCTTCACGCTGGTCCCACAGCCACCACGTTTCAGCCGAGGTAGGCTCCTCAACCTTGAGGGGCACTGAGTCCCGGACGGCAAGCCGGACGGGCGTACAGTGGGGCTCCCCTCTCCCGTGGTACCGACTGGGTTTTTAGTTGACGTCGGTGGGTCAACCCGGGGCGAACCCCTCCCACTATTTTGGCTTCCCGGGCCGGCTAGTGGTGGGCCTGGGTCGCCGTAAAAACGGCGGTTTTCAGTCGTGAGCGACGACTAAAGCAGCACGCACACTGGATACGTTCCGTTACGTTCCGTCACGTCATATCGGAGTTTCCGTCAAACGGAAAGCTTTGCTTACTAAATATTCTTATGAACAGGCGCACACCGGTTGCGTTACGTTTCGACACGCCGCGTCTTGTATAGACGTTAGGTGACGGATACGTTGCTGTTTAGGGCAAAATTCATGTTTGACGGATACCATTTGTCAACTGCATTTCGAATTTTCGATATTTTTTTCTCTGTCCAGCACAAATCGTTTATTTTGTTTATTGCTTGTATTAAATTTGTATACTTAAAATATGGAAGACGAAATTTTAATTGAGTGTATTCGTAAGTATACATTTATTTATGATCCACCTATGAACTCATCCGAAAGTATTTAAAAAATTTTGACTCGTCCCGAAGAAGGTCTGGAAATAATGTATGAAAAACTCAATGCTCGTCTCTTTTTGAATTAATGTTATGTACCCATAAACGTTTTTTTCCTCTTTTCTCCTCCTCGTCTGCGACACTCGCTATTACAAGGAGTTCCTCGCCGGAAGAAAAATCCATAATGATATTCCAATTAAGTAAAAAAATAAATAAACTCGAACAAAACACACACCGCTCTTATACGACGTCAAACGTAGAGTGGCGATTCTAACAACGATAAAGGTGGAAAGAAACGTATCCACTGCGCGCCTTTTCCGTCACGTCACGTCTCCATCCGCCTCCGAGCCGTATAGAGACGTAACGTAACGGAACGTGCCCAGTGTGCGTGCTGCTTAACGCTTCCACACCCTATCCTCTGATCTCTCTCTCCTCGTCCTGTTTCGCCGTGACGGTGGCTCTCGCAAACCTCGCCAAGGCCTCGTATCTCTTCCGCGACTTTAGAAACTCGGACGGCGCGCAGGGCCAAACCCCGCCTTCGCCGCCCAACGCTTCCCTCAATCTCTCTCTGTCCTCTCTCCACCTCTCGCACTTGAACAAAACGTGCTCGACCGTTTCCGCCTCGGCTCGACACTTGCACAGCGCCGATCTGACCAGCCTCAACGAGTGCAACTTCGCGTTGAAGTGCCCGTGGCCGGTCAGGAACTGCACCGTGTAGTGATCTAGCACGAGCGGTAGCATCAACCTCTCCATCACGTCCGGCAGCAAACCGAATGTCCACCTGCCTTTCTCCGACTCGTACCACCTGCGCTGCCATTCGTCGAAAACACTCTCTCTTTCCTCGTCCTTCTCGGTCACCGTCTTACGACCTGCCTTGAAATCTTTCAGCGCGGCGTTCCACCGGACCTCCAGGTCCAGCGGCAACTGCCCAGCGGCAACTGCCCAGCGACCACCTGCAGCGCGTCTGTCGAGGTGGTCCTGTACGCCCCCGTCAGAGACAGGAGCGCCCTTCGCTGCTTACTCCCAAGCAACCTTACGGCCTAATGGGATCGTGAAACCAGGTTTCAGTCCTCCCTTCAGTGACATTGCCTGGGACTTAGCTGCGGAGAAGGTTAAGCCTCGCTCCGCCGCCCAGCCTCTCACCGATTCCAAGAAACCGTAGATCCTGTTACGGATGACGTCAAGATTGGTCCCTGCTGCCAGGACCGCCAAGTCGTCGGCGTACGCCACTACCTTAATCCTGTCGTCTCTCTCAATCCTCAAGGCCTCGTTCATCGACATCTTCCACAAGACCGGCCCGAGCTGTGAGCCCTGGGGACAGCCCTGCGTCAGACGTGTCGACGCCGAAGACCTGCCGACCGACAGAACGGCCTTCCTCCCTCGCAGATAGCTCTCGATAATCGACCTAGTCGATTCCGAGGCACCTAGTTCCGAGATGTCTCTGATCAGCGCGAGCCAATCGAGATTATCGAACGCACCAGAAATGTCTAAAAAGACTCCTATCACGACCTTCTCCTTCCTAGAGTCCACCCATCGAAAGCACTCTTGGATAGCGCTGATGGTGGACTTACCTGTGGTAAAACCGTGTTGGCCATCTGACATGGCCTCCCTAGTCTCGTCCTCTATCCTAACTACGATCAGCTCTCCAAAACTTTCGACGGTACAGACAGCAGACTGACCGGTCGGTAGGATTTCGGATTGCTGAGGTCCCTCTCCGGACCCTTCAAGATCGTGACCACGTCCGCGGTCTTCCAACAGTCCGGGAACACAGAGGTTCTCAGACACCTATCCAGCAGCCTGGTGAATAGTGAGCCCACTACCACCCAAGCTTTCCTCAACACACCGGCCGTGATCCCGTCAAGTCCGGGGGCCTTGTTCGGCGCCATCCTCCATATGGCCTCCTTGACCTCTTTCTCCGATAGCACAAAGCCTGTCCTGCCGACCTTATGACCATCCAGTACCGGAGCGGTACTATCACTTGGTATAAGTGTATTCAACAAACACTCGGCCGTTTCCGCGGCGGTCTCCGTGAATGTTCCGTCCGGGCGTGATACCGAGCACGGCACACGACTCCGGGCGGAGCCTTTACGAGCCCACTTGTAGAGCCGGCCCCAGACATCCTCGTTCACTGACGAAGCGAACCGCTTCCACGAGTTCCACTTCGCCCTCCGTATCTCTCCTAAGTGCGCGTTCCGCAACCTCCTGTACTCTCGGCCCCCGATGTTGTTGGGCCTCAGTACCAGGGCACCTGCCTAATTAAAGGTGGTGGGGCTCCCTGGTCCCGTGGTACGGGTTTTTGTAGCCTAGGATTTTTACTTCCATGGCAGACCAGCCCCCGGTCGGCTGGGTGGTAATTAAGTTTATGCTAACCGGGACCACCACAACCGCGAAAATAGACTCAGGTAACGTGGGTGCGTCAGACCCATACCATCTGGTTAAGGACAGTCCTTGCGCGTAACGTGGTCGTAGTGCAGTTTTCAGTCTTCTACGGCCACTCTTGCTTCTTCCTTTCTTCTCAACACCTTATTTGCAAAGATCGAGAAGGCTTTGTAGTTTTCTTGAGTTCTTAGAAATATACTTGGGTCTTCATTTTGTAGATCTTCTTTTGTTTTCCTTCTGAGTTCGTTTCTCAGGTCTTCGTCTAATACGCACTTGAATATTCTATGTTCTGCCGTCTCATTGGTTTCTCCACATTTACAAGAAGGATCATCTGTAAGTCCTAGTGAATGTAGTTTCCCTTGGAAATCTCCATGTCCAGAGATCATCTGCACCGTATAGTGGTCCAGGTTTATTTGCTTTGATATTCTATCCTCTACTGTGGGGAAGAATCTTCTGGTCCATCTGCCTTTGGTGGAGGTCTGCCATCTTCTTTGCCACTCTGTAACTTTCTCTTGTTTCTTGACATAAGTCGTTTCTTTATTTTCTGCAATCTCTTTATTGAGTTGAATTTCGAGGTCTAATGGGAGAACACCCGCTATTACTTGGAGTGCATCCGTGCTCGTTGTTCTATAAGCACCTGTTATAGCCAATAATGCTCTTCTTTGTGCCGACAGTATTCTATTCTTGATTTTGGTTTTCTTAGTACATTCAGCCCATGTTTTAGCCGCATAAGTTATTCTAGGAATATATATTGCCCTATAAAGCATGATCCCATGTTCAGAGCTGATGCCCCATTTGGATTTATTCACGCTTCTTATCCTGTTTAACATGTCTGTGCTTTTGTTTACTATTTCATCAATATGTTCATTGTATGTCAAGTCAGTTCCTATCCAGATACCTAGATATTTTACTAGGTTCTTGGCAACTATTCGCTGGTTCGGCCCAAAGCTTGCTGTGAAACCTGGCACAAGTCTACCTTTTAGTGTAAGCATAGTGGACTTAGCCGTGGAGAATGTAAGTCCTCTGGCTTCAGCCCACATTATAAGTTCATTTAGCATTTTTTCCGTTTCGTTTATTAGTTCTCTTCTTGAGTTACTTGCGACAAGTATTGTTAGATCATCAGCGTAAGCAATTATTTTCACGTGTTCCGGTCTTACAGTAGTCAAAACAGGGTTACATGTGATTGACCATAGTTTTGGCCCATACTTAGATCCCTGCGGACATCCTCTAGTAAGCTGTATTGTGTGATTTATGTTTCCAATCTGATACGTTGCCTTTCTGCCTGCTAGATAGCTTAGCGTAACCATGATACTATTCTTACTACATCCTATGGATTCCAGGTCTTCTTGAAGTGTTTTCCATCTAACATTATCAAATGCACCACTGATATCAAGGAATGAGCCTAAAACATATTTCTCATCCCTTTCCGTGATCCATTCTTTCATTGAATCCATAGCAGTAATTGTAGATCTGCCCATAACAAAACCATGTTGATCTTTCGATATCCTGTCGTTTATTTCTTTATCTAAGTTTTTGCAGATTGCATGTTCAACTATCTTCCCTAGGACTGGTAGAAGGCTAATTGGTCTATAACTTTTCGGATCCAAAGGGTTTTTATCTCTACCTTTCCTTATTACTATTATGTCAGCACTTTTCCAGCATTCTGGGAATTTTGCCGTATTTAAGACATCATTTATTATTTCTGTCAGATCAGTCCCGATCGTGTTCCATGCAGCTCTAAGTATTCTGGCTGTTACTCCATCCCGGCCGGGTGCCTTGTTTTTCTGTGCCCAAACAATGCTTTTTACATCATTTACTGTGAGTTGGGTTTCCAGTGGTATTATTTGAGCATCAACCCCATTGTCTATTGTCTCATCATCTGGAGACTGTGGAATCAGGGTTTCTAATAGATATTTTACTGTTTCACTAAGTTCCTTAGTGAAAGTGCCATCCTGCTTTTGCACAGACGTAACCATAGTACTTTCTCTTTTGCCACTTTTGATCCATTTGGTAAACTTATTCCAAACATTTTTCTTGTTTACCTGGCTAGAAGCTATGGTTTTCCACGCTCTAGTCTTGGCTTTCTTAATCTCCCATGTGTAATTATTTTTCGCCCTTTTGTACTCATTTAGATGTGATTCTGTCCTGTTTCGTCTGTGCCTTTTTTGCGCATCTTTAAGTGTTTTCCTTGCATCACTTACTTCTAGACACCACCATACTGGTTTAGGCCTTCTGGATTTTCTCCATATTCCAAGAGCTTTATCACATGCCTCAGTTAAAGCATCTTGCAGTCTTTTAGCTTTTCCACTTACTGAGTTGTTTTCAGGACCATGATTACGTTTTTGAATTGCAATTTTTATTTCACGGGATAATTTTTTAACGTTAATATTCCTATCGTTATATCTGTTTGGGCGGTTGGTTTCAATCCTAGATACCGTGTCATCGATAGTCATTTGTATCACTGAGTGGTCACTCGACGTAATGTTTTGCATCGATTGCCTGTTTTTGACCTTCTCGAATATATCCTCGGTGGTGAGTGTAACATCTATGTTGCTGTTACCTCTAGCACCCGAGAAAGTCCATGGTTGTTCATTTTTGTTTACCACTTTTAGTCTTCTGTTATCTATAATGTCATTTATTATATGTCCTTTTCCATTGGTCCGTGGGTGATGCCATTTTTTAGGGAAGGCGTTTACATCTAAACCAAGTATTTGCCTACTGCCTAATGCTTCGGAAATCTCATATGTCATTTTCGCGAAGATACTGGTTTCATGCCTAAACAGTAGATAGGGACATTGTCACCTGTTTGGAGTTTCCTCCTACACCCCGGAACCCGGTCTATGAGATTTCTCTCTTCACCCGGCGACGGGGGCACCCGAACTAGGCCGGTTTGACCCGACTGCGGTTAGGTTAGCAGCGACGAGGCGAGGGGTTTATAAACCCCACCGGCTATTGCCGGGTTTTCGCCCGTCTACCAGTTTGATTTTGGCTGGTCAGGCCTCCGTTAACCACTGGTAAGGCCACGAGACTATCCAACTCGTTTCTCACTTTGGTATGACTAACCGTCAGGTGTTTATACTCCCACCGACAGAGTGGCTAACTTCCCGGGAGTCGCCCGGAGGCCTTCACCGTTAAGTGTCGCCTAGCCAGCATTCGGCTATTCACCACTTTCGTCGCTGTGCGACCGCCACTACGTTCACCAACCACAGACTCGGCCGCCGGCCCGTTTCCGGACAAGCGCCTAACCGAAGTCATCCCGTAGTACCGATCTCTCGCTTGTTGTTAGCGAACGTCCATGGGTTTGACGTTTCGGCGAGGGTAGACCCCTTCCGCCTCCCGACTATTTGCTTATGTATGACCTGCTAGGCTAGTGGTGGGCCTACTATCGCACGGACCGCCTGGGCGACCGTGGACGTGTTCTGGTAACAACCCCTATTGTTTAACGCAATAGACGCTGTGCGCCGTGCATCCATTCAAGGATCCGCCTTGCCTCCGTCCTGCCTTTTGACGGGCAGATCCGGTGGTTCGGCTGTCCCTCCTCCGTGCCGATCCCAGACGCACTCAGTGTAGTACACGTGAGTCACTGGTCGTGGTATGCAGCACTGGCCCCGCAGAGCTGCCTTCCGCATCCACTGTCACCATCCACCACATTATTTCTACGCGCCCCTGACGCACTCAGTGCAAGCACGTGAGTCACCAGCCGGGAGCTCCACCTCGGGGTCAATGGAATGCAAACGGGCCCCCCCAAACTCCGTGGGCCCTGCGCTCGCAAGCGGTGAATTTACCGGATCTAACGGCATATCACTTGGGGTATTAATGTTTATATTCGCATCCATCTTGGCCTAAAAATACAACCGGCTGCGACCATCGCCGGAGGGTACCAGTTCCTCGGTACTCAGGCTCGGATCTACGATCACCGAATATCGCTCATCTCTGGCGGTGGGCCCATCGGGCCTAGCAGTGGGACCGTCCGTATCGGTCTCCCTACCTTGTCTTCCGTAGCCAACGGAAGTCACCATGCTCCGGGCGATGAGTCCCGGCATTTTTGTTGCAGTCAGCTCCGCATCAACCGAATGCAACTGCCGCACTAGAGGGTTAGAGGATAGGCTCATGTTGCCCTCATCGTTGCACGACTGGCGTGACTCGACCAATAAAGGTAAAGTTTACACCTGGGTAGGCCCGACCAATAAAGGTAAGACCCGTTGTTCGGTGGGACTCAACCAATCAAGGTAAAGTCCCACCTGGGCGGGCCCAACCAATAAAGGTAAGACCCGTCACCTGTATCATTAGCCAGCAGCCGGCCGAAGCCGGCTCTGTTACCATCTCGCGCCACGGGGAGGCTGAGAGACTCGGGTTTCGCGAGATAGTAGATAGGGACATTGGAGTACCCTGGGTTTGGTGCTCGGGCAAGCCCTCGCTACAACCGCGGTCCGTGTATTAGCGCCGTGCGCTAGTTACGGGCCGCGGAGGTTCAAGGGCGGGACCGTGCAAGCCGGCCACGCCCCCGTGTCTTCTATGGACCACCAGCACCGGACCGACATCCCTTCCGGGAGAAGGCACGTACCAGTAAGCTAGGGCAATACACCGCCTTTCGCCACCACTGGTCGGGTCGCGGTCTATCCCACCGCTTTCCGTTTTTGGTTACGGACAACCTTCGGCGAGAGCTCCAACCGATAGAGCGGGTAGGGCTCCAGGAGGAACGGGTTACCACACGCCGGGGTGTTAAACCACGGTCGCGTGCCCGCCATTCACTAGGACCTTTTCCCTGGCCAGCGATCGGCCTTAACCACACAGTAGCTCCTGCTACAGCCACCACGAATCCAAACCGGCACGGCCCGACGAGCGGCAAGCCGGCCGCCGGACCGAGTGGGAGGGCACGACCTCGTAGAGAGATCGCGGGGCTCCCCCCCATCCCGTGGTACCGTTCTCGTCCCCGTTAGGTGGACCATCATCGGTCGGATGTTCGGCCGTAGCCTACCTGGATTTGGCGGTTTACCGGGCTCTAGGTGGGCCCTGACCGCGGGCGCTCGCCCGCGATGCTTTAGGTGGCAAACCCCCGATGTTCCGTAAAACGAGGGTCGGGAGTCCCCCCCACGCCTAGGCGTGAGTTGCCGACGATGGCCAGTCTTGCCACGCCTCCCCGGGAGGCATCCACTGGGGATCGACCCGCTCTTCTCGGAGTCGCGGTCAGAACTCCCAACGCCCTAGTCCCCGAAGGTTTCGGAGCGTCCGCGCCCCGGGCGCCGACCCCGTCTGGGCCACCCTTTAGTCGCCTCGTACGCCAAGCGGGTAAGACTGACGCCGTATTCTGATCCCCGGTCGACAGGGAAGAAACGCAGAGAGCCCCTGAAGGGGGAACCCTGCCCTGCGCCCCAGACGCCAGCCACGCTGGCTCGATGTAGAGTGAGGCCTAGTCCCCCTAAGGGTTTCGGCCTCCGCGGCGCCTTCGGTTGTCCGAGCTCTCTGTTGTGCGCGTCGGCGCCGCCCGCGCCCCAGGCGCACGAGCGTCCCCTGCAGAACGGACCCTGCGGCGTTCACCACTTCTGCCAACTTACACCTCGACACTCGTTCGAGCGCCGCAGGGGGTCAGCGAACCGGTCGCGTGCTCCGTTCTGCTAGAGCAAAAGCTCATGATTACGATGCTATAAATATCAGAGAAATACGACCTAACAACCTGCTACCCTAAGGGAGGAATTACGTTGGAGGATCGAGTACAGAGGGAAATAGAAAAGAGATGCTAGATAATGAGAATTCATGCCGAACAACCTACTACCCGGAGGGAGGGATTACGTTGGGTGTGAGCATTAGCCGTGTTTGTTTAATGCAACTATGGCGAATTTCTCAAAAGCCTTATAAAGTGCCTTTGAAGAAACGAGGGTTTTCACATGGCAAGGCCATAGATGTCCTGCTCTGTGTACAGCCAGTTCTAAGATAGCCCTTGGCTCAACGGTTCTCAGACAGTCATAAATGACATGATGGACAGATTCATTCCCCAACCCGCAACCACACAAGGGGGATGGTTTAAGGTTGAAGAAGGCCAGTTTTTCATTGAAGTCGCCGTGCCCTGTAAGGAATTGCGCGAGGTGGTGATTTAACCAGATTGGTTGGCCCAATCTCAGCCTTACATCCGGAAAGATGGAAAAGGTCCATCTACCCTTGGGGGAATTGGACCATCTAGTCTGCCACTGGTCTAAGGCCGATGCTTCGGCATTTGAAATGAACTCTAAGGCCTCAGCCAATGGAAGGTTTTTAGACATGCGTTTTGCCGCTTGGATTTTGACCTCGAGGTCGAGTGGCATTACACCACATATGACTTGGAGGGCGTCTGTGGATGTGGTTTTGTAAGCACCGGACATGCCAAGGAGTGCCTTTCTCTGGAGTCTTCCAAGTTTGACTTTGTTTTTCGTTTTGCTGGCAGCATTGGCCCAGAACATGGCACCGTAGGTTACTTTGGGCAGAAACACACATTTATAGAGTAATCTGGTGTTCTCTCTTTTAAGTCCCCATGAATTTCCCATGGACCCCCTAAGCCTAGAAAACAAATCGAGATTGGTCCTAGAGATTTGGTCAATGTGGTACTCGTAGTTTTGAAGCTGGTCTAACCAGATACCTAAGTATTTAGCTGTGTCGCTGGTTTTAATCCTGTGGGGTCCAAATGGGATTGTGAATCCGGAAGCGAGTGTACCTTTAGAAATCATAGCCACTGATTTACTGGGTGAGAAGGATAGCCCCCTATTTAGACCCCATCTTAGGACGGGTTCGAGTGCCTCTGCTGATCTTCTCACTAGATCGAGGCGTGTATTGGCTGCAATGGAGATGGCTATGTCATCAGCATATGCCTGTACGTTCACGTGACCAGGGAATTCGGTACGAAGGAGTGCCTCCATCGTGATGTTCCATAAAGAAGGGCCCAAAATGGAGCCTTGAAGACAACCACGAGTAAGAGTAACACTCTTTTGAACTCCTCCTAGAGTCATGGTTGCTGAGCGGTCTCGTAGGTAGCTAGCGATTATGGCAATAGTCCCTTGGGAGGCCCCAGCCGAGTCCAGGTCGGCGAAAAGGGCGTCCCATTTTAGGTTGTCGAATGCCCCCGATATATCTAAGAACACCGTGATGGCGTGGTTTTCCGTTCTATTATTGATCCAGTTAAGCAGGTTCGAAATGGCACCCTCCGTGCTACGTGCTGCTGTGAAGCCATACTGTTTGCCCGATAGATAGGGAGTCGACTCAGAAAGTAATCTGCTATTTATAGTTTTTTCAACTATTTTTCCCAGGACAGGTAGTAGACTAATAGGACGGAAGGATTTGGGGAGTTGCAAATTTTTATTAGGGCCCTTTGGGATGGCAACAACATCTGCATTTTTCCAGATGTTTGTGATTTTAGCTTCCGTAAGACATCGATTGACTAGATGCGTCAGGTGAGGCAGGATGAGTTGTTTGGTTGTCTTGACCATACCAGCAGTTATTCTGTCTAGACCTGGAGCCCTGTTGGGTGCCATGGAAGATAAGTGTGCGCATATTTCCATTTCTGATGTCGGAGTTGTGTTGTATGGGCCAGGATCGATAGCCGGTTGCGGACATTCTTGTCCTGGATCATGAGGAATGAGAGAGTTCAGCAGGTATTCTACCGTCTCATCCAAGGATTGTGTGCAGGATCCGTCAGGTTTCAGCATGGAGACAATTGTTTGTAGGCGAGGGTTGGGTGCTCTTAGCCATCGGTAGAGCTTGCCCCATACGTGTTTCCCCCCCTCTGTGCAGAAGTTCTTCCAGGAGGCCTTTTTTTCTTGCCTGAGGATCCTGGTGTACATGTTCCTTTGTTGGTTGTATATAGTCCGCGCCTCTTGGGTCCTATTTATCCTAAGGAATCTCGCACTGGCTCGGCAGCTGGTTCTGGCCTCCGTTAAGGCGCTCGTCCACCAGGGTGGGTTGATTTTGTTGCGAGTTTTCCTATATGGAATGGAAGATTTGGCAGCTTTGGTTATTGCCGATGTTAGCCTGATTGCATGGGTTTCGATCGGTATGTTGTTAGGTACAATGGTCATTAGCGATGTCCTTAAACTGTCTCGGAATTTATCCCAGTTGGCGTTGGCGGCATTGTACCTAATGGGTTTGTTTATGTGATTCAGAAAGGAGGTATCCACATTGAAGGATATAATGCGATGGTCACTGGTGGTCTGGTCCGGGATCAGTGTCCATCCGTGTGTACGATCTGTTACCCCCTGGGTGGCTAAGGTGACATCGATATTAGTGGAGCCTCTGGGCCCATGGAAAGTGGTGATGTCATTTCGGCGGTTGAGGCATGTGAGGTTTCTCTGAACAATCATGTCCTCTACCAAGCTTCCTCTCCTATCGGTTCTAGGGCAAAACCAAAGGTTTGAGAAGGCATTGGCATCAAGCGCGATTATGGCTTCACCAGTGATGCAGTCGAGAAGGTCCTCCAGAGCAGTGACGTGTACTAGTGTAGATTGACGAAACTTGAAGTAGCCCGAAATCAGGGTAATGGACTCGGTAGCTCCATTATCCAGCTTTACTGAAACGAAGTTCTCGACACGGTCTGGATTGGCATCGAAAAGCCTGAGTTGAGGGTTAAAAACAACGATGGCAGCTCCATAGTCGAGGTTATTTGGCTGGCCTCTTCTATGGGTTCCCTTTGAAAGGAAGGATCTAAGGGGATGTGCCTCAAAACCCATTAGTCGACCTCTATTGGTGTAGGGTTCCTGAAGGAGAGCTACGTCGATGTGGTTATCGAGACAAAACTTTAGAAGCTGGTCGCTCACTGCAGCACTTCGGCCCATGTTGTGCTGAATATTATTGAGGGAGGTAGCCATTAGGATTCCATAGCTGCCGGGCCCGGTCCATAATCCGTCCGCTGAAGGATGTTAGCAATGGCAGAAGTTCTAGCCGAGCATTTGCGGTCCGTGGCGGCGTGTTTGCCTCGACAATTAGCACACCTAGGTTCATCAGCAGAGCTAGGGCACTCTTTGGACAGATGTCCCGTCTTGGCACAGTGGGCACAAAACTGTGCTGTCTCGAAGCACTTGCTGGCAGGGTGCCCATAGCGGAGACATCTGTAGCACTGTGTCACGTCTTCGAAGCGAAGAACGCGACATCTGTTGAACCCTAGATACGGGCTCGTGCTGGTGATCGAGCCGAAGACTGACGGGCAGACCTCGCAAATCCACTTGGTGGTTGCTCTGTCGCGGGGACCGCGCTTAAAGATAGGCTTGATTGAGTCCGGTGATACGTCGGCAAGGACATTGGGATTCTGTGCAACCAACTGAGCGGGAATCTCTGCCGGAGAGAGTGTAACATCGATCGGCTCGATGGAAACTCGCGGCCATCTCACTGAGTCCTCTTTTAGGATGCTGCTGGTCCTTGAAATGGATTTCAACACGTCGGTGGATTCTTTATCATGTGGTTTGAGTATTAATTTCCCACTCCTAGCCACGAGCGACTGGATTTTCGGGGTTTTATTGGAGTTGGTCACCAGTTTCCAAATGTCCTCTTTAGCCTTCAGTGCCGGGTACTCGTCGGAAGGAGTTATGACAAACGCAGCTGTGGGGGGCTTTACCCTATTGTCAGCAAGGACTTTAGTCCGTTTTTGCACCCTTGACCTTGAGCGGCCCACTTCTGTTCGCCTGACTGTCTTGCTCCTTAATCTATTGGGTTGGTTAACGGCATCCCGATAGGAGGTAGTCATCGTCGAAGGGGGGGCGTGAGCATCATTCGGGTTACAGACGCCAGATGCCAGTAGATAGGGACATCGAGGTTCCCGGGTTTGTGGCTTTCGCCTACGATCACCCGGTCCACATGTTAGCGCTAGGCGCTATTCGCGGGCCGGGGACGTACGGGAGCGACGCCGGCAAGCCGGACGATCGGTCCCGGGTCGTCTATGGACCACCAGCACCGGCCGAAGCCGTACCTTTTCGAGGCCGGAGAGACCGAGGTCTCTTTGGGTCCTACCCCCCACTAGGTCCAGTGGTTTGGGTTTCCACTATCTTCACGCTGGTCCCACAGCCACCACGTTTCAGCCGAGGTAGGCTCCTCAACCTTGAGGGGCACTGAGTCCCGGACGGCAAGCCGGACGGGCGTACAGTGGGGCTCCCCTCTCCCGTGGTACCGACTGGGTTTTTAGTTGACGTCGGTGGGTCAACCCGGGGCGAACCCCTCCCACTATTTTGGCTTCCCGGGCCGGCTAGTGGTGGGCCTGGGTCGCCGTAAAAACGGCGGTTTTCAGTCGTGAGCGACGACTAAAGCAGCACGCACACTGGATACGTTCCGTTACGTTCCGTCACGTCATATCGGAGTTTCCGTCAAACGGAAAGCTTTGCTTACTATATATTCTTATGAACAGGCGCACACCGGTTGCGTTACGTTTCGACACGCCGCGTCTTGTAGACGTTAGGTGACGGATACGTTGCTGTTTAGGGCAAAATTTATGTTTGACGGATACCATTTGTCAACTGCATTTCGAATTTTCGATATTTTTTTCTCTGTCCAGCACAAATTGTTTATTTTGTTTATTGCTTGTATTAAATTTTTATACTTAAAATATGGAAGACGAAATTTTAATTGAGTGTATTCGTAAGTATACATTTATTTATGATCCAACTATGAACTCATCCGAAAGTATTTAAAAAATTTTGACTCATCCCGAAGAAGGTCTGGAAATAATGTATGAAAAACTCAATGCTCGTCTCTTTTTGAATTAATGTTATGTACCCATAAACGTTTTTTTCCTCTTTTCTCCTCCTCATCTGCGATACTCGCTATTACAAGGAGTTCCTCGTCGGAAGAAAAATCCATAATGATATTCCAATTAAGTAAAAAAATAAATAAACTTGAACAAAACACACACCGCTCTTATACGATGTCAAACGTAGAGTGGCGATTCTAACAACGATAAAGGTGGAAAGAAACGTATCCACTGTGCGCCTTTTCAACGTTCCGTCACGTCATGTCTCCATCCGTCTCCGAGCCGTATAGAGACGTAACGTAACGGAACGTGCCCAGTGTGCGTGCTGCTTAACGCTTCCACACCCTATCCTCTGATCTCTCTCTCCTCGTCCTGTTTCGCCGTGACGGTGGCTCTCGCAAACCTCGCCAAGGCCTCGTATCTCTTCCGCGACTTTAGAAACTCGGACGGCGCGCAGGGCCAAACCCCGCCTTCGCCGCCCAACGCTTCCCTCAATCTCTCTCTGTCCTCTCTCCACCTCTCGCACTTGAACAAAACGTGCTCGACCGTTTCCGCCTCGGCTCGACACTTGCACAGCGCCGATCTGACCAGCCTCAACGAGTGCAACTTCGCGTTGAAGTGCCCGTGGCCGGTCAGGAACTGCACCGTGTAGTGATCTAGCACGAGCGGTAGCATCAACCTCTCCATCACGTCCGGCAGCAAACCGAATGTCCACCTGCCTTTCTCCGACTCGTACCACCTGCGCTGCCATTCGTCGAAAACACTCTCTCTTTCCTCGTCCTTCTCGGTCACCGTCTTACGACCTGCCTTGAAATCTTTCAGCGCGGCGTTCCACCGGACCTCCAGGTCCAGCGGCAACTGCCCAGCGGCAACTGCCCAGCGACCACCTGCAGCGCGTCTGTCGAGGTGGTCCTGTACGCCCCCGTCAGAGACAGGAGCGCCCTTCGCTGCTTACTCCCAAGCAACCTTACGGCCTAATGGGATCGTGAAACCAGGTTTCAGTCCTCCCTTCAGTGACATTGCCTGGGACTTAGCTGCGGAGAAGGTTAAGCCTCGCTCCGCCGCCCAGCCTCTCACCGATTCCAAGAAACCGTAGATCCTGTTACGGATGACGTCAAGATTGGTCCCTGCTGCCAGGACCGCCAAGTCGTCGGCGTACGCCACTACCTTAATCCTGTCGTCTCTCTCAATCCTCAAGGCCTCGTTCATCGACATCTTCCACAAGACCGGCCCGAGCTGTGAGCCCTGGGGACAGCCCTGCGTCAGACGTGTCGACGCCGAAGACCTGCCGACCGACAGAACGGCCTTCCTCCCTCGCAGATAGCTCTCGATAATCGACCTAGTCGATTCCGAGGCACCTAGTTCCGAGATGTCTCTGATCAGCGCGAGCCAATCGAGATTATCGAACGCACCAGAAATGTCTAAAAAGACTCCTATCACGACCTTCTCCTTCCTAGAGTCCACCCATCGAAAGCACTCTTGGATAGCGCTGATGGTGGACTTACCTGTGGTAAAACCGTGTTGGCCATCTGACATGGCCTCCCTAGTCTCGTCCTCTATCCTAACTACGATCAGCTCTCCAAAACTTTCGACGGTACAGACAGCAGACTGACCGGTCGGTAGGATTTCGGATTGCTGAGGTCCCTCTCCGGACCCTTCAAGATCGTGACCACGTCCGCGGTCTTCCAACAGTCCGGGAACACAGAGGTTCTCAGACACCTATCCAGCAGCCTGGTGAATAGTGAGCCCACTACCACCCAAGCTTTCCTCAACACACCGGCCGTGATCCCGTCAAGTCCGGGGGCCTTGTTCGGCGCCATCCTCCATATGGCCTCCTTGACCTCTTTCTCCGATAGCACAAAGCCTGTCCTGCCGACCTTATGACCATCCAGTACCGGAGCGGTACTATCACTTGGTATAAGTGTATTCAACAAACACTCGGCCGTTTCCGCGGCGGTCTCCGTGAATGTTCCGTCCGGGCGTGATACCGAGCACGGCACACGACTCCGGGCGGAGCCTTTACGAGCCCACTTGTAGAGCCGGCCCCAGACATCCTCGTTCACTGACGAAGCGAACCGCTTCCACGAGTTCCACTTCGCCCTCCGTATCTCTCCTAAGTGCGCGTTCCGCAACCTCCTGTACTCTCGGCCCCCGATGTTGTTGGGCCTCAGTACCAGGGCACCTGCCTAATTAAAGGTGGTGGGGCTCCCTGGTCCCGTGGTACGGGTTTTTGTAGCCTAGGATTTTTACTTCCATGGCAGACCAGCCCCCGGTCGGCTGGGTGGTAATTAAGTTTATGCTAACCGGGACCACCACAACCGCGAAAATAGACTCAGGTAACGTGGGTGCGTCAGACCCATACCATCTGGTTAAGGACAGTCCTTGCGCGTAACGTGGTCGTAGTGCAGTTTTCAGTCTTCTACGGCCACTCTTGCTTCTTCCTTTCTTCTCAACACCTTATTTGCAAAGATCGAGAAGGCTTTGTAGTTTTCTTGAGTTCTTAGAAATATACTTGGGTCTTCATTTTGTAGATCTTCTTTTGTTTTCCTTCTGAGTTCGTTTCTCAGGTCTTCGTCTAATACGCACTTGAATATTCTATGTTCTGCCGTCTCATTGGTTTCTCCACATTTACAAGAAGGATCATCTGTAAGTCCTAGTGAATGTAGTTTCCCTTGGAAATCTCCATGTCCAGAGATCATCTGCACCGTATAGTGGTCCAGGTTTATTTGCTTTGATATTCTATCCTCTACTGTGGGGAAGAATCTTCTGGTCCATCTGCCTTTGGTGGAGGTCTGCCATCTTCTTTGCCACTCTGTAACTTTCTCTTGTTTCTTGACATAAGTCGTTTCTTTATTTTCTGCAATCTCTTTATTGAGTTGAATTTCGAGGTCTAATGGGAGAACACCCGCTATTACTTGGAGTGCATCCGTGCTCGTTGTTCTATAAGCACCTGTTATAGCCAATAATGCTCTTCTTTGTGCCGACAGTATTCTATTCTTGATTTTGGTTTTCTTAGTACATTCAGCCCATGTTTTAGCCGCATAAGTTATTCTAGGAATATATATTGCCCTATAAAGCATGATCCCATGTTCAGAGCTGATGCCCCATTTGGATTTATTCACGCTTCTTATCCTGTTTAACATGTCTGTGCTTTTGTTTACTATTTCATCAATATGTTCATTGTATGTCAAGTCAGTTCCTATCCAGATACCTAGATATTTTACTAGGTTCTTGGCAACTATTCGCTGGTTCGGCCCAAAGCTTGCTGTGAAACCTGGCACAAGTCTACCTTTTAGTGTAAGCATAGTGGACTTAGCCGTGGAGAATGTAAGTCCTCTGGCTTCAGCCCACATTATAAGTTCATTTAGCATTTTTTCCGTTTCGTTTATTAGTTCTCTTCTTGAGTTACTTGCGACAAGTATTGTTAGATCATCAGCGTAAGCAATTATTTTCACGTGTTCCGGTCTTACAGTAGTCAAAACAGGGTTACATGTGATTGACCATAGTTTTGGCCCATACTTAGATCCCTGCGGACATCCTCTAGTAAGCTGTATTGTGTGATTTATGTTTCCAATCTGATACGTTGCCTTTCTGCCTGCTAGATAGCTTAGCGTAACCATGATACTATTCTTACTACATCCTATGGATTCCAGGTCTTCTTGAAGTGTTTTCCATCTAACATTATCAAATGCACCACTGATATCAAGGAATGAGCCTAAAACATATTTCTCATCCCTTTCCGTGATCCATTCTTTCATTGAATCCATAGCAGTAATTGTAGATCTGCCCATAACAAAACCATGTTGATCTTTCGATATCCTGTCGTTTATTTCTTTATCTAAGTTTTTGCAGATTGCATGTTCAACTATCTTCCCTAGGACTGGTAGAAGGCTAATTGGTCTATAACTTTTCGGATCCAAAGGGTTTTTATCTCTACCTTTCCTTATTACTATTATGTCAGCACTTTTCCAGCATTCTGGGAATTTTGCCGTATTTAAGACATCATTTATTATTTCTGTCAGATCAGTCCCGATCGTGTTCCATGCAGCTCTAAGTATTCTGGCTGTTACTCCATCCCGGCCGGGTGCCTTGTTTTTCTGTGCCCAAACAGTGCTTTTTACATCATTTACTGTGAGTTGGGTTTCCAGTGGTATTATTTGAGCATCAACCCCATTGTCTATTGTCTCATCATCTGGAGACTGTGGAATCAGGGTTTCTAATAGATATTTTACTGTTTCACTAAGTTCCTTAGTGAAAGTGCCATCCTGCTTTTGCACAGACGTAACCATAGTACTTTCTCTTTTGCCACTTTTGATCCATTTGGTAAACTTATTCCAAACATTTTTCTTGTTTACCTGGCTAGAAGCTATGGTTTTCCACGCTCTAGTCTTGGCTTTCTTAATCTCCCATGTGTAATTATTTTTCGCCCTTTTGTACTCATTTAGATGTGATTCTGTCCTGTTTCGTCTGTGCCTTTTTTGCGCATCTTTAAGTGTTTTCCTTGCATCACTTACTTCTAGACACCACCATACTGGTTTAGGCCTTCTGGATTTTCTCCATATTCCAAGAGCTTTATCACATGCCTCAGTTAAAGCATCTTGCAGTCTTTTAGCTTTTCCACTTACTGAGTTGTTTTCAGGACCATGATTACGTTTTTGAATTGCAATTTTTATTTCACGGGATAATTTTTTAACGTTAATATTCCTATCGTTATATCTGTTTGGGCGGTTGGTTTCAATCCTAGATACCGTGTCATCGATAGTCATTTGTATCACTGAGTGGTCACTCGACGTAATGTTTTGCATCGATTGCCTGTTTTTGACCTTCTCGAATATATCCTCGGTGGTGAGTGTAACATCTATGTTGCTGTTACCTCTAGCACCCGAGAAAGTCCATGGTTGTTCATTTTTGTTTACCACTTTTAGTCTTCTGTTATCTATAATGTCATTTATTATATGTCCTTTTCCATTGGTCCGTGGGTGATGCCATTTTTTAGGGAAGGCGTTTACATCTAAACCAAGTATTTGCCTACTGCCTAATGCTTCGGAAATCTCATATGTCATTTTCGCGAAGATACTGGTTTCATGCCTAAACAGTAGATAGGGACATTGTCACCTGTTTGGAGTTTCCTCCTACACCCCGGAACCCGGTCTATGAGATTTCTCTCTTCACCCGGCGACGGGGGCACCCGAACTAGGCCGGTTTGACCCGACTGCGGTTAGGTTAGCAGCGACGAGGCGAGGGGTTTATAAACCCCACCGGCTATTGCCGGGTTTTCGCCCGTCTACCAGTTTGATTTTGGCTGGTCAGGCCTCCGTTAACCACTGGTAAGGCCACGAGACTATCCAACTCGTTTCTCACTTTGGTATGACTAACCGTCAGGTGTTTATACTCCCACCGACAGAGTGGCTAACTTCCCGGGAGTCGCCCGGAGGCCTTCACCGTTAAGTGTCGCCTAGCCAGCATTCGGCTATTCACCACTTTCGTCGCTGTGCGACCGCCACTACGTTCACCAACCGCAGACTCGGCCGCCGGCCCGTTTCCGGACAAGCGCCTAACCGAAGTCATCCCGTAGTACCGATCTCTCGCTTGTTGTTAGCGAACGTCCATGGGTTTGACGTTTCGGCGAGGGTAGACCCCTTCCGCCTCCCGACTATTTGCTTATGTATGACCTGCTAGGCTAGTGGTGGGCCTACTATCGCACGGACCGCCTGGGCGACCGTGGACGTGTTCTGGTAACAACCCCTATTGTTTAACGCAATAGACGCTGTGCGCCGTGCATCCATTCAAGGATCCGCCTTGCCTCCGTCCTGCCTTTTGACGGGCAGATCCGGTGGTTCGGCTGTCCCTCCTCCGTGCCGATCCCAGACGCACTCAGTGTAGTACACGTGAGTCACTGGTCGTGGTATGCAGCACTGGCCCCGCAGAGCTGCCTTCCGCATCCACTGTCACCATCCACCACATTATTTCTACGCGCCCCTGACGCACTCAGTGCAAGCACGTGAGTCACCAGCCGGGAGTCACGGCACTAACCCCGTAGAGTCGGCTTCCGCAACCCCAGACGCTGTCATCGTTACAACTCTGCTCCTCGCACCCCGGGTGCCCCCAGCCTTTCACTGAGTTCCGGGCGTGGGTCAAGTTCCGGTTATCCGGCCGTGGAGTTCCACGGCAGCATGGACGAATTCCGCGAAGACCTTAAAGATCTCCGGGCTTTTCACCAGCTCCCGCGGTTCACACGGCCAGGTCCGGCCGCCACCATCCGTCAGATCGACCAGTGCCCGTCTCGCATCGTCCAAATACGGACACTCAAACACGACGTGTGATGCCGTGTCCGGTGTGCCGCAGTGTTGACACTCATCGGTCGCAGATTTTGCGAAGCGTTTAAGATAGGCCAAGAATGCTCCGTGTCCTGTAAGGAACATGGACATGACGTGACCGACCTCAAATTGGCTGCACTGGGTTCTGTATTGTACCTCGGGGAAGTAGGCATAGACGTTTCTACCCTTTACACTCCCCGACCACCTCTCCTGCCAAATTCTCATTATTTCATCTACCAGTTCTTGTTCGCTTCCTCTACCGAGCCCGCTTCTCCTACTCCGAGCCAGTTGGCAGGCCTTTCTTATTTCAAGATCAAGCGGGAGGACTCCGGACAGCACTGGGAGCGCCTCCGTACTTACCGTACAGTAGGCCCCCGTCACCGACAGAAGCGCCTTCCTCTGTGCTCTCAATAATAAGATTTTCGTCTTTGATTTCGACGCGACATCCCCCCACACTGAGGCCCCGTACACCATCCGTGGGACGAAAACACTACGGTATATCGCCCTCGCCGTACGGCAACTAAGGCCCCATGTAGGAACTATGATTCGTCTCATTCTCTGAAACATCGGACCTGCCTTCTCCGCTACTCTTCTCACGTGTTGTTCGAACCCCCACCTATCGTCCAGTGTGACTCCCAGATACGTCATCTCGGTCACTTCCTGGAGTCTTTCGCCGGCCATCCTAACGGTGAATGGCGGTACTAGCCTGCCCTTCAAGCACATGACTTTCGTCTTTGCACTGGAAAACGCAAGTTTCATACCGCGGGCCCACTCACTCGCTCTTTCTGACTTGACTCCCGCCTTTCGGACCACCTCGGCTCGAGTCCGTCCCGCTACCAGCAGCAGCGCGTCATCTGCGTAGCCCACTGTTAGTTCCCCTTCACAGTCATCAAGGCTCAATAAAGGGTCCATGAGTATGTTCCAGAGTTCGGGTCCGTACTGCGAACCTTGGGGGCATCCCTTGGACAGGAGTCGGGAGACCTCTACCATCGGCGCCTTGAGTGTGGTGTGTCGACCCACCAAATAATCCCGTGTTATCTTTATCGCACTCTCCTCAGCTCCCATTATCTTCATTCGATGCAATATACCCGGCCACCAGGCATTGTCGAACGCCCCGGAGATGTCCAGGAACACCCCGAGAACGTACTTCTCTGCCCTGTTTTCGGTCCATTCCCTTACTCTCAATATTGCATCTGTTGTGGATCGGTTCACTCTAAATCCATATTGATTGTCACTCATACTCGGCCCAATCTGTTCCCTAATCCTCGAGCAAATCAGATGCTCCATTGCTTTTGACAGCGCCGGTAGCAAACTGATCGGCCTGTAAGACTTCGGGTCCAACTTGACTTTTTCTGGCGACTTCAACAGGGGGACCACTAATGCTCTCTTCCAACATTTCGGGAATTCTGATCTCGCCCAGCATTCGTTGAAGAGGTTTGTTACCATGTCCAATATGATCGGGGTCGCGGCCCGGAGTACTATGGCCGTTACGCCGTCGTAGCCCGGTGCTTTGTCCCTTCCCATTCTCCAAATCGCTTTCCTTACTTCCTCCTGCGAGAATTCTACCGGGCGGCTGTCTACTAGGCCCGTGTCTCGGATCTTCACTATGGAGTCCTCAAGAAACACTCCCGTTTCATTTCTGATCCGAGTGTGCTCTTCGGTTTCCCCTTCGTTACTATCCGGAGGGACGAGCGTTTTCAACAACAGTTCGGCTGAGTCCACCAGCCCCGAGGTAAATTCTCCACTTTCCTTTCGAAGCGTGGTTAGGACTCAGTACGGCAGTCGGTATTCTCGCCTTCCCTGCACCACCGGTAGACGGACCCCCATGGGTTCGAGTTTCCCTCCTCAGAGGTAAACTCTTTCCAGGCTCTTGTCTTTTCTCTCCTTCTCTCTGAAGTGTACTTATTCCTTGCATTTCTATACTCTCTTTCTAATATATTCGATTCCTCTTCTCTTTCCCCGGCCCTCGCATCAGCAAGTTTCCGCCTTATCCTCCGGATCTTCCTCCGGACTTCCACAAGCCCGTGTGTGAACCACACTGGGCGTTGCAGAGCCTTCGGTTTTACCTTCGGCATCGACGCTCTACAAGCATCAGTAAGGGTCCGGGTCAGGTGATCCGCTCTGAAGTGAATATCCTTCTCTAGCCAGTCGGATTGACCATTGAATAGTCCTTCCGCCAGCCTTTGTCGGAATTTCTCCCAGTCGGCTTTCCTTACCTGAAATCTTTCCCCTTGTGAGACTTCCTCTACCAACTTTTCTCTCTGTTCGTAGTCGAACGTTATAAGCCGATGATCCGTATCTATTGCCGAGGTCGTATCCACCGCCCAGTTTCGCACGGATTCGACCTCCTCTAGTGACGCAAGCGTCACGTCAAGAACGGCCGAGCCCATCGCGGTCTGAAAAGTTGGCTCGTTCCCCGTGTTGCAGCAGAATAGACCGCACGACATTATCGCGTCTTCTACTCTCTCCCCCTTATTGTCTGTATGCCGGTCTCCCCAAAGCGTTGACCTCGCGTAGACATCCGCTCCGATCAGGAACCGTCTCCCGCAAAGATTCCTCGCCACCTGTTCCAGCCTGGAGGCATGGACTTCGGTAGGGTCAGAGAATTGGAAGTAGGCGGACCCCAAAAGTAGGCTTCCGTATCGCGACGTGATCTCCGCTACCACCATGTGCGTCCCACTATGCTGCGCCACCAGCGTTACACCCAGTTTCGGGTCTACAACCAGTATTGCGGCCATCGGGGTTTCGCCGGGCGGGTTACCCAGTATCAGTCGGAGCGGCGGTTTGCCTATGACGGACACCGCGCCACTCTTCGTGACATAAGGCTCCTGGATCAACACAATATCCAGACTCCTAGCTCTTACTTCCTCCATCAATTCGTCGGTCGCCCGACGCCCCCTCCCCAGGTTGATCTGGCCTACTCTCAGAGTACCCATTTGAACTTTCGTGCCTCTCGACGAAAGTTCCTCTCCCACATTCGACACGTCTTGACGTCCCCGGAGGCGTGCCCACTGGCCCAGCCGACTGCGGCGCAGCTCGCACATCGCAGAACGACAGGACCGTCGACACAGTGCGCGATGTGGTGCGGACCGTCGCACCGGGCGCAGACCGCCGACGTCGCCACGCAAGTTGCTCCCGTGTGTCCGTATCGTTGGCACCGATGGCACCTCCGAACATCTACCGCGGGACCCACACGACAGCGCGACAATCCGACGCTCAGGACCTTTCCGATAACAGCACCGGCAACCTCCGGCGTTGTCTCGAATTCAACCTCTCGTCCCCTCTTCGTTAACCCATGTCGCTTCCTCGGTACGAGTGCGATGTTTTTCTGCCATCCCACCGCGAGATTCACTGAATTTTCGTTCTGTTCCTCAAGCAGGCGAGCGACATCACCATCGTCCACTTCTTCACCGACCCCACTGACAATTATGCGAGGATTCCTTACACCGGACCTCCTCACGTCCAATCCGGATTGCTCCAGGGCCTCCCGGGTTGCCTCGTCCTCTGGCTCTAGATAACCTAACCTGTTTTCGTAACCTTCCTAAATCTCGGTGTCTTGACTTTCGCCGCCAGTGTCTTCCACAGGTGTTTCAGCGGATTTGAGACCGGGCGTGTTTCCGCGCTCGGCCCCTCGTCCGTTTCCATACCCGTTTCGGACTGGTACTGGTAGACGTAGCCAATCTCTCTCTCATCTCTGCTCGCCACTTCCTCTACGAGATCTAATCTACGAGATCGTAGATAGGGACATGGTAACCCTGTGGTTTGTTGCCTTTCGGCTACAACTGCGGACGTGTATAAGCGCTAGGCGCTTCTTACGGGCCGCAGAGGAGTCAGTGACGGGACCGCGCTACGTCGGCCGCGCCACCGTGTCGTCTAAGGACCACCAGCACCGAGCGCCCGTGTACCTTACTAGGGGTTGGTGCCCGTACCAGTTTGCTAGGGCCGTGCGCCGCCTTCGCACCACTGGTCGGGTCGCGACCTATCCAATTCGCTATCCGGCTTTGGTGCCGGAGTGTACCTTCGGTGTAAGAGAAGCCCAACCGATAGACCGGATAGACGTCCGGGAGTAACCGCCTTCCACCTGCCGAGCTTGCACCCGGCCGGCTTGGACGTCCGTTCGACCAGAGGTTTTTTCCTAGCCAGCGTGTGGCTTATCAACCACATAGTAACTCCTGTTACTGCCACCACGAAACCATACCCTGCCGGTTAGACTCATCGCCCCGACAGTGACGGGGGGCTCGGTCGGGTGTTACGCCGTCGTGCAGGCCGAGCGGCTTCCCCCGTCGACCCGTGGTACCAGTCTCACGCCCGTTAGGTACGCACATCACTGGTTGGATGCTCGGCCGAGCTTCTTCGAGGTCTATCTCTCAGCTGTGACCTCCCAGGATTTAGTAGGTGTTCCAAGGCTCTTGGTCGGCCTCCCCGCCACCCGGTGGCATCTCCGAAGAGATCGGCCCGTTCTTCACGGAGTCACGGCCACAACTCCCGCGCCCTAGTCCCCGAAGGTTTCGGTGCGCCGCGCCCCAGACGCCGGCCCCGACTGGCCGACCTTTTAGTCGCCTTTTACGACGAGCAGGTCTTACTGCCGCGGTATTCTGGAAGGCCCCCGCAGCAGGGCCTTCTACACGTCCCTGACGCATGAGTATACCCGGCCGAAACGCCCATGAGCGGATCCCTCCGCTTCTGCCGCTCACACCGTTATACTCATTCGGGATACCCCATGTCTATAGGCTCACGACATTGTCGTGTCCGCGTTTCGGCCATAGGACTATTCAGTCCACGTTATGAGTTTCATCTGTCTGTTCTATTTCGAAGCGCCTCTCGGGCAAATTTTCTAAGTGCTTCGTAGACCACTCTCGACTTGAGGAATTCGCCTCCCGCAGGTGGCCAGCTGCAGTCGTTCGCCAGTAGCGTATTCTTAAGTTTCAGCCTTTGTGCTTCCGTGCGCGTGCACATGTATAGGACGTGTCTGACCGTTTCCGAGCCGTGGCCACAACGGCAGTTCGGGTTGTCGACAAGCTTGAAGCTGTGTAGACGTGCCATAAAGTCACCGTGACCCGAGAGAAGTTGGCTCGAGTAGTGGTCCATCGCCATATCCAAACCGTAGCGGGTCCTCACGTCTGGGATAATTTCCTTCGTCCAGCCGCCTTTGCTGGTGGCCTGCCATCTAATCTGCCATTCGTTTAGGAGATCGGTTTCGATCTGAATCCTCTGGTCGCTTGAGATCTGACCAGCACACTCTTTTTGTCTAGCCGCTGCCTTCCTAATTTCTAGATCCAGTGGCATTAGGCTATTGCTTGTAGGGCATGCGTAGACGTGGTCTTATATGCGCCGGTTACCGCTAGGAGGCCTCTACGCTGGATAGACCCCAGCTTGGCAATCGCCTTTTTCGATCTGGTGCCTTTTTCCCAGATTCTAGCCCCGTAGGTAATTCTGGGTAAGAAGACAGTCTTATAGATTATACGTGCTGTTGACTGGTTGTCCCCAGTTGGCTGACATCAGGCCCCTAAGCCTGGAGAAAAGATCTTTGGAATTGTCCGTTAAATTATTCACATGCGGCCAGAAGGTTCTGCCGCGATCCAAGGTGATACCCAGGTATCTCACCGTGTCTTTTGCCTTTATTGTATCGTCGGCCATCTTTATGGTAAAATCTGACTTCTTGCCTCCTTTGAGGCAGATGGTTTGTGACTTGGTGGCCGAGAAACTCAAGCCCCGTGTAGACGCCCATACCGATAGGTCGCGTAGCGTCGACTCGGTACGTTTTATTGCCGTAGCAACCCTGGCCGCGCTGGAGATCACTGCCAGATCGTCGGCATACGCTATGATGCTCGAGTCCCCGTCTTTAAGAGCAGCATTAGCTGCAACATTCCACAGCAGTGGACCGAGCTGTGACCCCTGGGGACATCCCTTACGTAACGTCTTAGTGAAGGGCATACCCTCGACGCAAAGTGTCGCCGATCTGTCCGTGAGGTATGAGCGAATCAATTCTAGACTGTTCCTCGATGCTCCAACAGATAACAGGTCCTTCAGCAGGGCTTCCCAAGACAGGTTGTCAAAGGCCCCTGTTATGTCTAGAAATGTCCCTAGGACATATCTGTTTGGACATTCCTCTACTAAGCTTTTCATGTGGTCCAGCGCCGACAACGTAGATCTGCCAGGCGTGAAGCCAAACTGCTTGTCGCTCATGCGACCCTGTATCTCCGCCCTCAGCCTGGATACCATGAGGGTTTCGAGTACTTTTGCGATCACCGGGAGTAAGCTCACCGGTCTGTATGATTTCGGGTTCGTGCTATCAACTTTGTCTTTTTTCCTTATTAGGACTAGATCCGCCCGTTTCCAGGTATCGGGAAATTCTCTGGATCGCAGCGAGTCCTTGTAAAGAGAAACGAGTCTGTCCCCGGCGTGCGGCCAGGCTTTCCGGAGGATTCCTGCCGTGACGCCATCATAGCCGGGGGCTTTATTAGGGCCTATTCTCCAGATAGCCGTCTTAACCTCGGAAGGAGAAACACTGTCGTATAACCTAACCTAACCTAACCTAGCAGTTAGGCTCGGCGTTCTCAAAATTGGAGCTTGCAATTACAAACTCGTCATGTGGTACAAAGACCCTTAACAGCTCTAAGGCTGTACTCTCGATGTCATTGGTCAATTGCCCGTTGCCAAGACGGACTGCAGAAGGAGGGTCACGATCCTTGGCGCCTTTATTGGCCCACCTGAAGGCTGAGCCCCACACCTTAAGGTTGCCTTCTTCGGCAAAACTACGCCAGGAGGACATCTTGGCGCGCCTTATCAAATTGGTATGCGCATTTCTCAGGGACTTGTACGTCGCATGATTTTGGTCCGAGCTAACACGTCTGAAATCTCGTCTAGCCTTTTCCATGGACTTCTTCGAATCGCTGAGGTCCTGAGTCCACCATGGCGGTTTCAGGGATCCTCTAATTTTACCTTTGCGCGGAATGGCGGAATCCGCCGCTCGACCGATTATATTGGTGAGCGTGGTGGCTCTTGTGTGTATGGTGCCAATGTCCGGATTTTCGTGCAGGCCTTGGACGAGGTGCCTGGAAAAACTCATCCAGTCAGCTCTTCTCGTGTTGTAGCGTACACGTCCTTGGGAGGGGTGAGCCCCGGAGTTAGTCAGCTCAAATGTAATCAGCCTGTGATCGCTGTCCGTGGCATCGACAACAAGGTCCCAGCCCCTCAGTCTTGTACTGAGATCCTGTGTCGACAACGTGAGGTCTATATTTGATTGTCCCATACCCATCCTGCTATAGGTGCTATGTTCATGCCGTACATTAACGATATGCAGGTGGTTGTCCGTAATAAATTCCTCAACAAGGGTACCTCTCGCATTTCTGGTCTCGCTGAACCACGCTGGTGAGTGCGCGTTCGAATCGATGCCCAGTACAGCGGTCTTATGTCTGACTAGATGTGCTTGGAGCAGGTCCGGGAATCTTTCGGTCGGCCGGTTACACTTAAAGTATGCCGATATCAGGATGTAGCTAAGCCCGTTGTTGTCCCTTACAATAGTAGCCGCGACATAGCGGTTTTGTAAGTCCGGCGCGAGGATCTTGATATAAGGGTTTAAGACCACAATGGCCGCTCCGGCCTTAGCCTTGGAGTCTCCTTTTTTCATTATAATCCTTATGGGACTGTGGTCGAGCCCGGATATAGACATGCCGTCTACCGTCAGAGGTGGCTCTTGTATTAGAGCGACATCGATTTTATGCTCAGCGCAGTAGTCCCGGAGTTGTTCCGAGACTATGCGCTGGCCGTTCATATTTAATTGCACAATACGAATCATGGCAGGGTACCGAAGTCGGTCCTACGCATGCTCTGGACAATGGCCGCCGTCTTGGCCCTGCATTTTGTATATGATGCCTTATGGTCACCTTTGCAGTTGGCACATTTGTTTTCGGTCTTGTCGCATGACCGGCTATCGTGCGGGCCAGCGCACGTTCTGCATGCTGGTGTCGTAGCTCTACACCTTAGGGCAGTGTGCCCGAACTTCTGACAATTAAAGCACTGTGTGCTGACCTTATGCAGTTTGACCGCACACCGAGACATCCCCAGAAATACCTTCTTATTTTCGATCTTTCTGAACGTGCTGGGGCCTGACTCCACTACCCAATGGGTGGTGTGACGGTCTCTTGGGCCTAATTTGTGGAGTGGTTTAATCGACGCCACATCCTCGTCGGTAAGGCCTAATTCTGGGTTTTGCGCGTTTATCTGCTCAGCGAGCTGGTCGGCGCTAATATCCACTTCAACATCGTATATTATGCACCTAGGCTGTCTTGGGCCAATCTCCAGAAGTCCCTTAGCCTGTCTTGGTACCTCCAACGTATTGTCGTCGTCCGGAATTAGGGTGATGCCTGAGGCTCCCTTAATGGACCTCACTCTTGGCGTCTTGGTGGCCCTGAGGACGTCTGACCAGACCTCCTTACGGATGGTCTCTATGTCCTTATTCGGATCGTCCACTTTAAGGACGAACCGAGGGCCTGTCTTGGCTTCACGGCCTTTTTTCAGTAGCTTCTTTAAGCTCTTAGTATTTTTGCTAATCGCCGGCTTACCAATGATGGCGGCGGTATTTGGTGCATCGGCGGTGTTTTGCTTACGATTGGATTTGCTCGCCGCTTCTGCATAGGTGAAGTTCTTATCACCTAGCCTAATGTCTTTCAGAGTGCTTATCTCTTGGCGGAGTTCCGCGATCTCGTCGTCTTTTTCCTTTATTTTGTCCAAGAAGGTCGATATGATCTCCTTGTTGGAGCTCGTTTGTTCCTGTTTGATGCCCAGAAGTCTATTGACTTCAGCGTTCATATCCAGGTATAAGCTTCTCAGCGTGGAGAGCTTATCTGTCATGCCTTCAGCTGCCGCGACTGTAAGCTTTTTCGCCCTTTCCGTCGTGATCGCACACTCTAGCCACGCCAGGCAATTAAAGAACTCTTTGGTGGAGGTCTTTACCTTTGAAATCCGTTCCTTCGGCGAGTCTTCGGCTTTACGCTTGGTGCTGCTGCTAGCCGTGTCGCTTCCCGAGTCCATAGCACCACCGTCTGCTACTACTGTGTGCAGTCTACTATTGCTCCCGGAGGAGATGTCCAAATCCATATCATTTTTACCAGCGTTACCTATTTCCTTATTCAATTGCGCATTATCCGTGATGGCATGATCTCGACCAACGGGACCATCACTCCCGCCTGCCGCTCCTTGGAGTCCGACCCTCCCCAGTAGGGAGGCTCCAGGAGAATGTTTTTTATTTTTATTGTTGTGATTCATGTTTGGTTGATGTTTGCGGGGGTAGCAGTTGTAGCAGTTGTAACAACGGGTCACGGTTTTGTATTCGTGAACCCGCGAGCGGGTTCATTCAACATAAACGTGACGCGCATTTCTTAACACACCAAGAACTACCGGGGTTGCCTCTTAAACCCAGTCGGTGAATTCCTCATGGCGGGGTCCCACGCGGAATAAAGGCTTCAGTTTCTGGCTGACTTCCTCTCCGGGGATACCCTTCCACACCTCGGGGTTCTGGTGGAAAACACACTCCACCAGATCCGCCTCACAGATTCCCGCGGGCACTTCGCGGACCTTGGGTAGACGCCTGGCCGGAGCCCTGACGCTGTACCCCACGGTTTTAAGGCCGTCCGACGCCAGAAGACCATCAGAGATGGCTTTATCTGCCGCCTCGACTACAACTAGCCCAGAGTCATTTGTCCTGGTCCTCGCGATTTTAAAGCCTTTAGACCTAGGCGCCACGAGAGCCCAGAACTGAGTGCACGTCTTCTTTGGCGCCCGCGGTGTCAACTGGCTTCACCAGCAGAGTGAGTTCATCCCTCTTAAGTAGCTCCTCTTTCGCCTTATCCGACATTCCCTTGGATAGGGGTTTTGCCGTTGCGACCTTCTTGGCAGCCAGTTTGCCGTTTATTTGCCGCCGTGCGTCATCGACGACCGGGGTTGCTGGCCCGCGGAAAATTTTTGGCGCTGCCGCCACACCTGCGTACGTTGTGGGTGGCGCGTTTTTGTGCCTCCCCCGCGGTCGTTTACCGACCAAGGGGGCAACTGCCTTGTTACCTCTCGATCCGCCGGCACCTAGATCGGGCGTACTCGCCGGCTTTCCAGGGACGACTTTCTTCCCGACCTCGGCGGTCGAGGTGCTAACCGGCTTGGCTTTCGCCTTTTTGGCCTTTCGGGCGGACATAGTCTCGCTAGGTGCCGGTCAGTTAGCGGTTCGTTTTTCCTCAAGGTTTGACCGCTGATTTCTCAGCTCTGACACTTTTGTTTCCAGTCGCGTAACTCTATCGCCCAGTTCCTCGACAAGGGAGGTTGCCTCTGTGTGAAAGGCTACGCAGGTCTTTTTCTTGGCCTTCTCATTGGCCAGAAGACCAAGAAAGGCGTCTCGTAATGAGGCCACATCGTGGCCGCTGTTTGTCGACGGGGCAGAACAGCTAGCCTCCGTCGACTTCTGTTTTTTGCAATAATTGTTGCCGCCGGGCGCTCCCTCAGCGTCTGGCAAGCTGTCTCGGCTCGCGAGGAAACTACTCGACAGCCCAAGCGCCCGAAGGCTCTGGAGACTCTCAGGTAACCAGATGCCATGCCAGGTTAGCGTAGCAGCGACCGTTAGTACGTTAGTCGATAGATGTTCGGCGCGGATCATGGTCTTTAGGTCCGCTCGGTCCTGATATTTCCGGACCTTGTTCATATGCCACTCTCGGGCGTATTTGGTCGAAACAACTTGTACATCACAGATGACGGAAACATGGCCTCTTGTCTCGTCGCTTCTCAGGGCGACAATATCCGGCTTTAAGTTCCCGTCCTGTAACTTGAATGTGCGTTCCAGTTCGACCTCGTATTTCCTATCGCTGAGGCCACTAGCTAACCTCTTTACGACGCTATTGTGTCTTCCCAGCCTTTCTTCGTGAGTTTGGGGACAATATTGAACAATGTGGGCAAGGGTCTCCGAAGGAACGCCGCAAGCCCGACATTTCGTCGGACCGTTGCGCCCCCGGTTGACACGCTTGCGACTCGGAAGCGCGTTAATCCTGATCTGGGCGTAGCGTTTGAAATCCTTTCCGGCAATGCCGTTGGGAAATCTTAGCCACGCCACAGATTCCGAGCCCTCGGAGCATAGTTTCAGCTCCGAGCCGTCCACCGACCCATGAAGACTTTGGGTGTGGCTCTGTCGCTTTTCTATCCGGGCGACGCATCTCCGCGCGACCGCTAACAAACCGGCCCCATGGAGGCGGAATGCTTCGCGGACTGCGGGGACGGCCGATCCTTCAAGTTTCGATAGCCGGTTGCAGCGATTTTTGGGAACAAAGGTTTCGAAGTCAGGAACGCCAAGCCCGCCGTCTTTGATCGGGGCGTGGATGTACGCATTGGGGCAGGAGATCGGCAGATCTAACAAAGAGCGAACGACACGTCGGGTGTCATGTGACATTCCCCGCAGTTTACCCGCCGAGATAACCGAAAACGTCAGCCCATGAATGAGCTTCGGAATCAGGAAGTCCCGGACGAGTGCCAGTTTGAATTGGGGCCTCATCGGCGTGGATTTAACCCGCTCGAGGGCCGCTGCGTACGTGCCTGCATCGTATTCACTCATGCGACCGCCTACGAATACAACACCCAGATACCCCCAGAGTGAGCCCACATCGAGTGTCGGCAGGCTTTCCCCATCAATGGAGTAGACCTCCGTTACAACTTTCAGTTTGGAGTCTCGCCCGGAGGGCACTAGGGTCAGAGTTGCAGATTTCCTTGGATTCAGCCTCAGATCAGCAAAATTCCTTAAACTGCCAGTGAATGCTTCGCACGCGCGACGTAGTCCGTGGGGCGTTTCAGCCACCAGGATGACGTCGTCGGCAAAGGCAAGTGCATTAATTTTAGCAGTGCCCATGAGGTAACCTATTTCTGGTTCAATGGCTCTAAGACCCGTGTCTAATACCAAGTTGAACAAAAGCGGCGACAGTGGGTCGCCTTGCCTAACGCCTTTCGTAACCCTCAAAACCCGAGAGTTCTGCCTTGCGAGCTGTAGAAACGTGTCACTGCGAGAGTACATTCCGCAAATGTAGTCCACGAAGCGCGGGCATAAGCCGGCGCCCCGCATTGCGGAAGTGATGGACTCGTGGGAAACAGAATCAAACGCCTTCGATAAATCGAGAGACGCAAGACAAAGTCCCCTACACGACGAGCGGGCATCCCGGAGCAGAGCGTTGAGGACGAAAATATTTTCGGCCACACCGGAACGCACGCTGGCGCGCATCCACCAGACACAGTTTTTCCAGACGCTTAGCTAGAATTCTATGGAAGTGCCGGAGCGCAATTGACGCGATAGAAATCGGCCGATAGCTCCCCGGCAAGTCGGGGTCACCCTTCTTGGGAACGAATATGGTGCGGGAGTCCGTAAGGTGTTGTGGTAACTTCCCGCAGGCGATAAACAAGTTGAAGAGGCCTGTTAAAAGGTCGATCGGGAGTCGCCGCCAAAGCCGGGCCGGGAACCCGTCCGGTCCGGGCGCTGCCCTCATCCTTGGGAGACTTTTGGCGACTTCATCAGTGGAAATCGGACCGAATATGTCGTGGACGCATCCTTCCGTCGACTCGCTGGTCGTCGGAGTCGGGTTTGGGTTTCAAGAACTGTTTTTATCCGTTAATAACGGAACCCAATATTTAATCATCTCGTCGAAGCGAGGCATTGCTGCCGACGCATCGACACCGGATAGGACGCGGTCAGCAACGGTCTTCGGGTCTTTTAACCACTCGGTTACGTTCCGCCGATACCCTTGGCGTTTCAACGCTTTCCTCTGGGACTTTGATTTCGGCCCGCTTTCGCTATGCCTGAACTTATTCTTAGGACTTACACCTTCCCTCGCGGGCGCCCCTGTGTCCGCTCTCCGCGGGCGCCGCGATCCGGGCTTTGCCTTCTGGACTCTGTCGTCCTCTCTCAAATACTCGCGATACCAAGTGGTAATCGCGGCGGTGGGGTCTAGGCCTTGCTCGGCTAGGAGTTTCGCCGCTGTAAGGAGCTTCTGCGCCCCGTGACTCGAAACTGTTTCCAACCAAAAAACAGCTCGCTGGCAGGCCTCTAGGCTCGTACCAGGTCGCGGATTGTCCTGCGAACGGTCACTCACGACTACTGTCCCTCCATCCAAGCCGCTCGGCCCGCTCTCCGCCCTTACGGCAACGGCCGGGTCCCTCTGCTCGGCTTCCGTGTCTGTAATCGGCGCTACCCCGTTATCGGTTGAACCTCTGGCGGTAGCTTCGGCCACTAAGGCGCGATGCTCCTCGGTTCTGCGCCGTCCCTTGATTGCTTCGAGGGTACGGCCGGGGTGCGATTTAAGTAAATAACTGTTTATGCCGAGTCTGGGGACGCCTTCCAGCAGCGCCCGGGCTTCGAGCCTTGCCAACATGGCCTTTTCCTCCCGAGGCCAGCGGCTTTTACTACGCTGTTCCTCTATCTGATCATTCGCCAATTCCCTATGTGATCTTTTATGAACGCCTAAACCTATCTTGGTGGTAAAGCTCCTTCCGCATACAACACACACAAATGCGGGCGGGACCGGAGTATCAACTCCACCCGTTACCGCTCCAACACGATTGTCCGGCGCCTCTGTTTGGGATCGCCGGACTATCCGAGGCTCATTTTTATGACTTGACATGTTGGATAATAGGGGGGCGCGCCACGTGGCAGCGACGGGCCCCCAGGATTCATCCTGGACTGTACCGGTGCGATTAACCGGCCCCACTGCACGGAGCCGTCCTAGGACTAGGCGCGTAGCTACACGCCGATTACGTGGGATTCCTCCTCGTCGGGGCTTGATTCATGTGCCCCGACGCTGAGTTGACGACATCACACCCGGCCGCGGCGCGCAAAGCGCGACGCGGCCTATTCTGCCGGCTCGTGCCGGACGGCGCCCGACCCCGGGTTCTACCGTTCCCGGTTGTAACGACAAGCCGACGCTTTCGTACGATTCACTCTTTTGACCATCGCCCATGGGCGGGAGTGTATGCGTGCCCGCACCGCGGACGCCCGTTTAGTATTCGGCCACGCGGTTCGCCTAGAGACACCGGCACTGGTTGGGACTTAAGACCGCCTCTTTTCACGGACGGCGGAGTGCCCTGTGCTTGATAGGCGCCAGAGACGCCCGAAGGCCGATCTGGGGTCGAATTAGCCAGGCGACGGACGGCGCTCGCTAGCAAAGCATCCAGGCGGAAGACCCGGGCGATTTCGGCATCACCCGGTTCCCGCCGGGCAGGTGTGATGTGTCAGCGGATTCAGGTCCCCGGCGGCTCGCCACGACCGACGGAGATACCTTTCACCGACGAGAGCCTCGTTAGCAGGACGCGTGAGCGCCCAGTTCCCGGCCGACACTTGAGCAGCGCTGCCGTACGCTTATTGCTCGGAAGAGAGGTTCGATTTTGTCATGGTAAGGGTGAAGCGCGAATGTTACCGTGTCAGAAAGACCGGCTAACTATGATCCCATTCTCCGACGAACTCGGAGTCGGCAGGCCGTTCAGCCGAAGCTTATCCCGAGACCGCGGACGCTAGGACCAGCCATCGCGGCGGCCAAAAGGCACTTTGAGATGTCAGCTTGTGGCTGACAGGGCTCTGACTCGCGGACCGCGGACGCAGACTTGTCTGCCATCGCAGCGGCTCAACCGAATAGGGCAAGGGAGGACATTAGCGAGCAATCCAAGTCCGATTGTGACGGAAATGCACCAGTCTCGGATAAAGAGAGGCGGGCGACCGCGGCTCACACCGCGGCCACCCGCTTTCCGGCACCTCAACCAGGCTTCCGCCACTCTCGGAAGGTGCCCCAAAGGCCACCTCCGAGATGCCTCGACCGGGGCGCGACAGCCGTCCGGCCGTCGAGACGATGATGCGCCCCAGCGACCGGAAGCCACCGGCCACCCGACCGCACGGGTCCCGGCAAGGAGCGGGCATAAAGCCAAAGAGTCATAGTTACTCCTGCCGTTTACCCGCGCTTGCTTGAATTTCTTCACGTTGACATTCAGAGCACTGTGCAGAAATCACATCGCGTCAACACCCGTCCCGGGCCATCGCGATGCTTTGTTTTAATTAGACAGTCGGATTCCCCTGGTCCGTGCCAGTTCTGAGTTGACCGTTACATGGCGATCGATCCGGCTACGCGGCCGACGGCGCTACCAGCGACCGAAGCTCGGTGGTTCCACGGTCGGCGGACGACGACGGGCCCGGGACCGCCTCGAGGCTCCCGACCCGGAGACCGGGCGCACGGGCGACGGCCGGGGTGTCGCCAGCACCGCTTACGCTTCTACGACGACCCGAACCCAATCCGCCACGCTCCTCAGAGCCAATCCTTATCCCGAAGTTACGGATCGGTTTTGCCGACTTCCCTTACCTACATTATTCTATGCGGCTAGAGGCTGCTCACCTCGGAGACCTGCTGCGGATATCGGTGCGAACCGACGCGAAGACTCGAGAGGCCGATGCTTTCGCAGTCCCTACGCGTACTGAGCGTCCGGGATCAAGCCAGCATTTGCCCTTTTGCTCTACGCGAGGTTTCCGTTCTCGCTGAGCTGGCCTTAGGACACCTGCGTTATTCTTTGACAGATGTACCGCCCCAGTCAAACTCCCCACCTGGCGGTGTCCTCGGAATACGGATCGCACCAGGGCCCGGGCCCGCGGAAGCGCCGCGCCCGCCGACGGCGCGGCTTTTGACGGCCGGCCGACGGCGGACGGACGCGGTCCGCGGTTTGACGCCCGGAGCCCTCGGCTGGTGCTTAACGCTACCGGAATATCAACCGCGGCCCGGCACGGACGGGCACAGGCCGACGGCGCGGCGACCGAGTCGCCGGCCGCTCGCGCGCCGGACGAACCGACGGCGAGGCGACGCGGCGACGGGCCGACGGCCGGCGGCCGGACGCACCCGCGGCCGGAACCGCGCGTTCCGCTCTACCGAGTAAGTGGGGAAACGATGCGAGTAGTGGTATTTCAAGGTCGCCGGGGAGACGGACGGCCGCGAGACCGCCCGCCTGGACCCCCGTCTCCCACTTATGCTACACCTCGGCATGTCTCCGAACAATGCCAGATTAGAGTCAAGCTCAACAGGGTCTTCTTTCCCCGCTGATTTTTCCAAGCCCGTTCCCTTGGCTGTGGTTTCGCTAGATAGTAGATAGGGACATTGGAGTGCCCTGGGTTTGATGCTCAGGCAAGCCCTCGCTACAACCGCGGTCCGTGTATTAGCGCTGTGCGCTAGTTACGGGCCGCGGAGGTTCAAGGGCGGGACCGTGCAAGCCGGCCACGCCCCCGTGTCGTCTGTGGACCACCAGCACCGGACCGACATCCCTTCCGGGAGAAGGCACGTACCAGTAAGCTAGGGCAATACACCGCCTTTCGCCACCACTGGTCGGGTCGCGGTCTATCCCACCGCTTTCCGTTTTTGGTTACGGACAACCTTCGGCGAGAGCTTCAACCGATAGAGCAGGTAGGGCCCCAGGAGGAACGGGTTACCACACGCCGGGATGTTAATCCGCGGTCGCGTGCCCGCCATTCACTAGGACCTTTTCCCTGGCCAGCGTTCGGCCTTAACCACACAGTAGCTCCTGCTACAGCCACCACGAATCCAAACCGGCACGGCCCGACGAGCGGCAAGCCGGTCGCCGGACCGAGTGAGAGGGCACGATCTCGTAGGGAGATCGCGGGGCTCCCCCCCATCCCATGGTACCGTTCTCGTCCCCGTTAGGTGGACCATCATCGGTCGGATGTTCGGCCATAGCCTACCTGGATTTGGCGGTGTACCGGGCTCTAGGTGGGCCCTGACCGCGGGCGCTCGCCCGCGATGCTTTAGGTGGCAAACCCCTGATGTTCCGTAAAACGAGGGTCGGGAGTCCCCCCCACGCCTGAGCGTGAGTTGCCGACGATGGCCAGTCTTGCCACGCCTCCCCGGGAGGCATCCACTGGGGATCGACCCGCTCTTCTCGGAGTCGCGGTCAGTACTCCCGACGCCCTAGTCCCCGAAGGTTTCGGAGCGTCCGCGCCCCGGGCGCCGACCCCGTCTGGGCCACCCTTTAGTCGCCTCGTACGCCAAGCGGGTAAGACTGACGCCGTATTCTGATCCCCGGTCGACAGGGAAGAAACGCAGAGAGCCCCTGAAGGGGGAACCCTGCCCTGCGCCCCAGACGCCAGCCACGCTGGCTCGAAGTAGAGTGAGGCCTAGTCCCCCTAAGGGTTTCGGCCTCCGCGGTGCCTTCGGTTGTCCGAGCTCTCTGTTGTGCGCGTCGGCGCCGCCCGCGCCCCTGGCGCACGAGCGTCCCCTGCAGAACGGACCCTGCGGCGTTCACCTCTTCTGCCAACTTACTCCTTGACACTCGTTCGAGCGCCGCAGGGGGTCAGCGAACCGGTCGCGTGCTCCGTTCTGCTAGAGCCAAAGCTCAAGTTTGCGATGCTAGACATTTGTAAATAAGTAAATAGAGATACAACCTACTACCCTAAGGGAGGAATTACGTTAACGGGAGGAGTGCCGAACAACCTGCTACCCTAAGGGAGGAATTACGTTGGAGGCTCGGGTACGGCGGAGGACAGATGACATATGACCGAGTGAGGGACTTAGGTTGGCCAGGCAAGGACAAGGTTATTGGTTACGTGGCGGAGTGAGGTGGTAATTGCACAAAGGATTCACGCCTAACAACCTGCTACCCGAAGGGAGGAATTACGTTGGGAGTGGCGATTACCCGTGTTTGTCTAATGCTGCTAGTGTGAATTTCTCGAAAGCCTTGTATAGTGCCTTGGATGAAACGAAGGTTTTCATAGGACAAGGCCAGAGATGTCCTGCTCTGTGAACAGCCAGTTCCAAGGTGGCCCTAGGCTCAGCGGTTCTCGGACAGTTATAGATGACGTGATATACAGATTCGTTTCCCGTCCCGCAACCACATAAGGGTGAGGGTTTCAAGTTGAAAGAGGCGAGTCTCTCATTAAAGTCGCCGTGGCCTGTTAGAAATTGGGCAAGGTGGTAATTTAGCCAAATTGGTTGGCCCAGTCTCAGCCTTACTTCGGGGAAAATAGAATAGGTCCATCTCCCTTTGGTAGAGTTGGACCATCGGGTCTGCCACTGATCCAGGGCCGATGCTTCGGCATTTGAAGAGAACTCTAAGGCCTCAGCCAATGGAAGAGATTTTGAGATTTTCCTTGCCACCTGCAGTTTAATCTCAAGATCCAGTGGGAGTACACCTGCAATAACTTGGAGTGCATCGGTGGAGGTGGTTTTGTACTCACAAGTGATACCAAGGAGGGCTCTTCTTTGGGCTGCATAGAGTTTCTTTCTATTGGCCATAGAATCGGTAGCTTGTACCCAGAAACTTGGTCCATAAATCATCCTTGGCACAAAAACACATTTATAAAGCCTCATAACGATGACTCTATCAGGTCCCCAATTGTGCCCAAAAGTCCCTCTGAGTTTCGAGAATAGGTCCAGGCTCTTTTTGCAAATGGATTCAACTTGGCTGTTGAAGTTGAGTCCTGCGTCTATATGAACACCAAGATACTTGACCGTGTTCTTGGTTTGGATCCTATGTTGACCAAAAGGGATAGTGAAACCTGAGACTAGGTGACCTTTGGTAACCATGGCTACTGTTTTAGACGCTGAGAAGGTGAGGCCTCTCTGGTTACCCCACGATAAGACGGACTCAAGAGCTTCTGCGGCCAGACGGACAAGACGAATGCGCGTATCCGCAGCTACTGAGAGCGCAACATCGTCTGCATATGCTTGGATGTTAACATGCTGAGGGAAGTTATGATTCAGTAAAGCTTCCATTGTTACGTTCCAAAGAGTGGGGCCGAGAATGGAGCCTTGAGGGCAGCCTCTCGTTAGGTTGACAGTGCTACTAACCCCGCCAGTTGTGAGCGTAGCAGATCTATTCCGTAAGAAGCTTGCGATAATCTCAATGGATGAGGAACTGGCCCCTAACGAGGAGAGATCCGACAACAAGGAAGTCCACTTAAGATTATCAAACGCCCCTGAGATATCCAAAAATACCGCGAGAGCATATTTCTCCTCTCTTCCTCGATTCCACATCAGTAGATTTGAGATGGCATCCTCAGCTGACTTTGAGACCGTAAAGCCGTATTGCCTGTTAGAAAGATTGGGAGCGATTTCAGCGAGCAGAAACCTGTTGATTGCCTTTTCGGTTAATTTGCTTAGTACTGGCAGAAGACTGATCGGTCAGTAGGATTAGGGATTTGAAGGGTCCATATTAACGTCTTTGAAGAACGCCACGATGTCTGCGTATTTCCAACAATTCGGGAAGGATTTTTCTGCTAGGCATTTGGTTGGAGGCTATGCAAGAAGGGCGAAATTTGGGACTTTATGGATTTAATCATTTTCCCCGTAATAAGATCTAAGCCCGAAGCTTTATTGGGAGAGATCGTATTGAGATCCGTAAGAAGCGTCTCGACTGTATATGGGGGGAAGCTGGTATCCTGTAAGGCTCTTGGAACATCAGGGAACGGTTGTACTGGGTCGTTAGGAATAAGGTTATTAAGTATTACCTTCACTGTCTCTTCCACCGATTGCGTAGCACCGCCGTCCGGAAGGGGGATGCTGGAGAGTGTGGAAATTTGTGCTCTGTTGCCACGTAGCCACTTGTACAATCTGCCCCAGGTGGTCCTGCTACCGACCGTACAAAAGTTTTTCCACGACTTCACCTTCTCTGCTCCGAGAATTTTTGTGAAGTTATTACGGCACAAATTGTAAGCTGTCCTAGCGAGAACGCTGTTGTTACGTCTGAGTGCCCTGGCGCTAATTTTCAGCGATTTCCTGGCATCCGTCAACTGATTACTCCACCAGGGAGGAAGTGTCTTTTTATATCGTGAGCGTTTCGGGATGGCTGTATTCGCTGCTCTGGTAAGCGCGTTTGTAAGACGTTCGGCCAGTTCATATGACATGAGCGGTGGAGGCTCGACAAAGTTTGGAATCTCCTGGATAAAGGTAGTTCGGAAGACATCCCAGTCGGCCTTATCTACTCGGAACCTGCGCTCTTTGGAGGTAGAGGCTTGAAGAACTGTCCTAAGGGTAAACCTAACTATTCTGTGGTCGCTGGATGTTTTATCCGGAATCACCTTCCAACCGCTAACGCAGTCTGCGATCTCACGGGAAGAGAGTGTGATGTCGATGTTCGTGGAGCCTCTTGCACTATGAAAAGTACTGTGGGGGCTACGTTGGTTGTGACAAATGAGGTTTCTCACCGAAATGAAATCGTCTACCAACGCGCCTCGTCTGTCGTTCACTCTGCTGTACCAGGAGGTCGAAAATGCGTTCACGTCCAGGGAGATGATAACCGGTGAAGAGATAACATCTAGCAGAGATTCAAGACAATTAATGTGTACCACAGTAGGGCGTTTGTATTTGAAGTACCCAGAAATCAGGGATACCGTATTCGATGGACCGTTCTCAATACTAATGGCCACAAAGTTCTCGGTACTTGGGGTGGACTGGAAAATACGGAGAGTGGGATTAAAAACCACAATGGCTGCTCCATAGTCCGTAATATTGGGTTGACCTCTTCTTGGGGATTCCTTACAAAGGAAGGTCCTGAAGGGATGTATCTCAAAACCGGTGAGCCTGCCCCGGTTGGTGTACGGCTCTTGGAGTAGGGCTACGTCAATTCTTTCGTCGAGGCAGTAACTAAGAAGTTGATCGCTAACCAATGCACTCCGACCCATGTTTAGCTGTACTATTTTTAGTGCAGTGGCCATCATAATTTCATATCAGCTTGAGATGGCCAATAATCAGTGCGCTCTAATAGATTTGCTATTGCGGCCGTTCTTGCTGAGCATGAGCGGTCTGTGGCAACGTGCTTGCCACGGCAATTCGCGCATCTAGGCTCAGAGGAAGCATTGGGGCAGACCTTACCCAGATGACCCGACTTTCCGCAGTGTGCGCAAAATTGCTCAGTTTCGACACACCTTTGTGCCGGGTTGCCGTGACGAAGGCACTTGTAACATTGGGTTACTTCTTCGAACCGGTTTACACGGCATCGATTAAAACCCAGGTAAAGACTGGACTTGGTGGCTGAGGAGAAGAAAGCGGGATTAATTTCGCAGATCCATTTTATGGTAGGTCTGTCCCTGGCACCTCGTTTGAAAATCGGTACAATATTTGAATGGGTGGCCTTTGAAAATACCTCCGGGTTTTGAGTGATCAGTTGTTTTGCAATTTCTTCAGAAGTTAGAGTTGCATCTACCGGCTCAAGAGAAATTCGGGGCCATTTAGCTGCTTCGGATTTGATGTAGCTTTTCTTGCTTGCAATGGCTTTTAGGATATCTGCCGTTTCCTTATTCTGCGGTTTTAGTATGGTATTTCCATTCCTTGCAATCACAGAGCGCATTTTCGGTGTTTTTGTTGCGTTGGTTACCAATTGCCATATTTCCTCTTTTGCCTGCAGAGGTGGGAAGTCCTCGGTAGGGGAAATTATGAAAGCAGTAGCAGGGGAATTGCTACGTTGTTCAGCAAGCAGCTTGGAACGTTTCTGAATCCTCGATTTGGAACGAGCTGCTTCAGATCGCCTTTTGGCCGAGCTCCTCGATCTTCTGTTGTCTTTGACGATGCTAGCATAGTTTTCCGTGTTGGGAGGAGGTGCGTGAGTTTGCTGTTTTGAAGCTTCGGTAAGTTGCCTTCTAAGATCGTCAATCATTGCGTCTTTTTCTGCCAAAATCACAGCGAATTTTTGGATGATCTCCCCAGTGCCCGAACGTGCCTCTTCAAGACTGGCCGTGTGCGCTGCACATTTCAATTGGATCAAGAGGTTCGCCTGGCCCAGTGCATTGAGTTTTTCAAGAATGGACCTTTTAATATTGATGTCCATCACATTTTTCTTCAACACCTCAAGGTTCAGCGTGTGCTGGAGCCATCCTACTGCTTCCTTAAGTGTGGCCGCGGGGTCGAGTTCAGGCGAGTAATCATGGTTGGCCGAACGTTTGGCTGGGGGTTTTCGTGGGCAGTAGATAGGGACATTTGATTTTATCCACCTTCGACTTAGCCTACGGCTAGTGGTCGTTTCTAGCGGAAACCACAGTCCCAGCGAGTCCAACTCCAGAGGCCTAGGATGTTGTTGGGCCTCAGTGTCAGGGGCATGAACCTTGCGGCCATGGGGCTCCCCTGACCCCGCTGTACGGGTTGTCGGTCAAGGTCGGTATTTAATCACGACCTTGACCCCACCCCCGGTCGGTGGTTAACTCAGGTTGCGTGGGGTCGTCAGGCCCATCCCAGTGTGCTGGGCCCTGCGCTGACGTGGGAGCTAGTCCCACGGTGGTTGTACTTGGACTTCATCCCTCAATTGCAGTCTCTCCTGTTGTCTCTGAGCTTCTTTGGAAGTGAGGGCTTCCTTGGCGAATATTTCCAGCGCTGACCAGGCCTTCCTTGATGCGGCGAATGTTTTCCTGTCGCATGGCCATTCGACTCCTATTGTGGTGAGTGATTCGATCAGCTTAGTCCTATGGGTCGTCATATTTGGACACGTGAACAGGATATGCTCAGCTGATTCATCCTCTGCTCCGCAATTGCAACGTGGGCTCCGTACGTAATCCTTGGGATGTATACCGCTTTGTATAATATGAGTGCCAGGGCTGAGGACACACCCCACTTTGATTTGCGGACCGATTTAAGTCTCGAAAAGACGTCTGTACTGGAGTCCAGCAATTTCGCAGCGTGGCTACCAAAATCAAGGTTGGCCCCTAATTGTAGGCCAAGGTATTTCGTTTCCGATATGGACTTTATTCGATCGTTGCCAAAAGCGGCTGTAAATCCTGGTACTAGTCCACCCTTCAGAGGTAACATGACGGATTTCTCTTTTGAGAAGGTCAGTCCCCTCTTCCGACCCCATTCGGCTATTGTTGTCAGCGTCACCTCCGTGATTTGAAGTATTTCTTTCCTAGTATTGCCTGCAACTAGCAGGGCGATATCGTTACGTCGTTAGGCAGGTTTTCTTTTAGTAGTTCGTCCATGGTAAGATTCCATAATCTTGGTCCCAGTTTGGATCCCTGGGGACAACCACGTGTTAGGGTTATGGTTCGCTCTGCGCCGCCAACCCTGTATGTGGCGGTTCTATTTGTGAGGTAATCAAGTACGATAGACATCGTTGTGGGGCTACAGTTTAGGCGTCTCATGTCCTGTATCAGCATTGGCCACTGAACATTGTCAAACGCCCCGCTTATATCTAGGAACGTACCGAGTACATGCCTGCCATTATGTCCGACCCAGGTCTGTAGTTCAGTCAATGCGGTCATGGTTGACTTGTTCGGCCTAAAGCCATGTTGTCTAGGGCTTAATTTATGCCCTATCTCTTTTTCAATTTGGTCGCAAATTACTTCCTCTATTATTTTGCCGAGGACAGGGAGCAGACTGACCGGGCGGTAGCTTTTTGGAACGAGTGGGTCCTTGTCCCTACCTTTCAAGATAACCACTATATTAGCATTCTTCCAAGGGTCAGGGAATTTCCCTTCCTTGAGACACATGTTTGTCAGTAGATGCATATCTTGCTCAATCGCCGGCCACGCTGATTTTATGATCCTTGCCGTCAGACCGTCGGCACCTGGTGCCTTGTTTTTCTGCTTTGTGGCTATCACCCTAAGTTCGTCCACTGAGATCTGCGGGGTAGTATCCGCAATACTGGGGATCGAGTGAGGTCTGATATCCGCATCTGAGGTCGGAATCAACTCGTTTAACATTAATTGGATCGTCTCGTTGAGGCTTGTGGTATAGCTTCCATCGTGCTTCCTTAAGGCCGAAGGTATTGTCTGGATTTCCTTCCCTTTGACTAGCCATTTCGTCAGTTTCCCCCAAGGGTTTTTGCACATAGCCTGGTCTTCAACGAACTTCGTCCATATAGCCTTCTTGGCTGTCCGGATGTTATCGACGTGCCGGTTCCTGGCAGTCCTGAAACCTGCTCTGGTTTCCGGGTTATCAGCTCTGAGCATTGCTCTATGGGCCCGGTTTAGTTCGCTCCTTGACATAGTGATGCTGCTTTTCCACCAAGGAGGACGTGCTTTGTTCTTACGGCTTTGCGTAGGCAGCAGCTGATTGCAGGCCTTAGTCAGGCATGTCGTTATACGACTAGCCAATCCGTTGATGGTACCATCAGGTGTTGTGTTTCTTAGTGCCTTAGTGACAGTGTCAACGAGTAATGACTTGTTGATTCTACGGTCGTTGAAACGTACTCTAGGTGACATGTTGACACTGTTTGTTAGTTGAACCTGTAATTGGTAACATATCAGTAGGTGATCGCTGCTGGTGGCACCTTTAAGGACACGCCAATTTCTTATGCTGTTAGTCAAGCAGGTGGTAGATAATGTTATATCCACCATTGACCTCGCCATATTGAGCTGTACAATTTTAATCTCACGTACACTCATAATTAGTTTTACATTGTAGAGCGATTGTTCGGGCAACCCATTTGGCGCACTCTTTGGACAGGGTGCTGTGAGTGCCATCGCAGTGTGCGCATCTCGGTTGTTCATTATGCTCTGGGCAATCGCTCTTGCTGTGCCCGGGTTTTGCGCAGTGGAAACACGTGCTGGACTTGGCTTTGCAATCCACAGTTTTGTGATCCATTAGCAGGCACCTGCGACAATATGGAGCTACGGCGAACTGTCTGGGAAAGGTGGAAACCATACCCACGTATGTCCTCTTTCCAATGACGGCCTTGTATATCGCAGGAGAGACCTCGATTACCCAATCTGTGCTGGAAGTATTCCTTCTTCCGCATCTGAAGAGTGGTCTTATATCTTCAATAGTGCAATCTGTGAGTATCGATTGATTCTGGTTTATTATCGTTTGAGATATGAACTCCGGGGTATATTCGGTCGGAATACCTTTCAGCTTAACTCTAGGCTTCCTAGGTCCCTGCTCTCTTATCTTTAGACCTTCGCTAATGGACCTAATTGCCTCTGTTGTATCCTTGTCTGAGCTAGTCAGAACGTAGTTACCATGTGTCGTTCTGCGACAGCCATCCAGTTTCGGGTTAGGAATTTTTTGGCTTACGACTTTCCATATATCATCCATATTGACTTTATCGCCCTCGCCTTCAATTATGAAAGTGGGCTTCGCCGGTCTTTTCTTGGCTGCATTAAGCGTTTCCTGGTAATCTTTTTTCTTGGTAGCCCGAGGTTGGCGCCTCTTATTCATGGGTGTCTGTCTTTCGAGTGCCGGGAAGTCCCCTAGCCTGTCTTTTACAGGTCGTCTCTGCGGGGGAGGAGCATTATCAACCTCCATGGCGTTCTCCTCTTCCGCCAAGTCAACAACGGGTCGATCCTTTTCTTTCACTATTGAGGCGTATAGCTGTTTGGGCTGTTGGCGAAGGCATTCCTCGGGTCTACGGTTGGCAACCGATGCTTCTGTTCTGGCCTCTTGGTGTTTACCCGAGATGACCGCAGCCTCCAGGGCAATGTTCATGCTGCATGATTGAATTTTCACCAGAAAATCCTTAATGCCTTGCACCCACTTTTTTCCTAACTTTGTAGCCGCCTGCATATCTATTAGGAAAGCCTTGCAATCTCTAATGATATTCTCTATAGCCTTATTTTCGGTTGATATACTATCAGGAACTGCGCCTGGAGGGGAGTCACCCGCTCTCCTCTTTCGGACGTTAACTGGCGTAGTTTCAGTAGTATCCTGTACTTTCACATCGTTCATCTCCAAATCGTCGCGGCATTCTCCGTTGCCGCCTCTAAGACGAAGGGGTGACATATTCATAGATTCGTCGACGTAGGTCGAGTCGTTATTTCCGTAACCACTTTTGCTCTTCTGGCGTGTTTCGATCTTAGCCCCAATAGGTTTGTTAGCCATCCCGTAGTACCCATCTCCCGCTTGTTGTTAGCGAACGTCCATGAGTTTGACGTTTCGGCGAGGGTAGACCCGTACCGCCTCCCGACTATTTGCTTATGTATGACCTGCTAGGCTAGTGGTGGGCCTACTATCGCACGGACCACCTAGGCGACCGTGGACGTGTTCTTGTAACAACCCCTATTGTTTAACGTGCTAATAGTTCCACCGCCACGCCCGCAAGCGTATGCAGACGCTATGCGCCGTGCATCCATTCAAGGATCCGCCTTGCCTCCGTCCTGCCTTTGACGGGCAGATCCGGTGGTTCGGCTGTCCCTCCTCCGCGCCGATCCCAGACGCACTCAGTGTAATACACGTGAGTCACTGGTCGTGGTATGCAGCACTGGCCCCGCAGAGCTGACTTCCGCATCCACTGTCACCATCCACCACATTATTTCTACGCGCCCCTGACGCACTCAGTGCAAGCACGTGAGTCACCAGCCGGGAGTCACGGCACTAACCCCGTAGGGTCGACTTCCACAACCCCAGACGCTGTCATCGTTACAACTCTGCTCCTCGCACCCCAGGTGCCCCCAGCCTTTCACTAAGTTCCGGGCGTGGGTCAAATGCCGATTATCCGGCCGCGGAGTTCCACGGCAGCATGGACGAATTCCGCGAAGACCCTAAAGATCTCCGGGCTTTTCACCAGCTCCCGCGGTTCACACGGCCAGGTCCGGCCGCCACCGTCCGTCAGATCGACCAGTGCCCGTCTCGCATCGTTCAAATACGGACACTCAAACACGACGTGTGATGCCGTGTCCGGTGCGCCGCAGTGTTGACACTCAACGGTCGCAGATTTTGCGAAGCGTTTAAGATAGGATAGTAGATAGGGACAATAATGATTTTATCCACCTTCGACTTAGCCTACGGCTAGTGGTCGTTTCTAGCGGAAACCACAGCCCCAGCGAGTCCAACTCCAGAGGCCCAGGATGTTGTTGGGCCTCAGTGTCAGGGGCATGAACCTTGCGGCCATGGGGCTCCCCTGACCCCGCTGTACGGGTTGTCGGTCAAGGTCGGTATTTAAACACGACCTTGACCCAACCCCGGTCGGTGGTTAACTCAGGTTGCGTGGGGTCGTCAGGCCCATCCCAGTGTGCTGGGCCCTGCGCTGACGTGGGAGCTAGTCCCACGGTGGTTGTACTTGGACTTCATCCCTCAACTGCAGTCTCTCCTGTTGTCTCTGAGCTTCTTTGGAAGTGAGGGCTTCCTTGGCGAATATTTCCAGCGCTGACCAGGCCTTCCTTGATGCGGCGAATGTTTTCCTGTCGCATGGCCATTCGACTCCTATTGTGGTGAGTGATTAGATCAGCTTAGTCCTATGGGTCGACATATTTGGACACGTGAACAGGATATGCTCAGCTGATTCATCCTCTGCTCCGCAAATGCAACGTGGGCTTCCTGTTAGGTTGATTCCGTATAGCTTGGATTGGAAGTCACTGTGACCCGTTATTAATTGAGTTGTATAGTGTCCGAAAGTTATTGGCGTCGTTATTCTGGATCTTATGTCGGGGAAGAAACCGTATGTCCATCGACCTTTAGTGGAGTGATCCCATATATTTTGCCATTCAGTGATACATATCTGTTCAGCCTCCTGCTTCGGCATGCCCTGGCCGATCCTTATGGCCATTTCGATCTGTAAATATATCGGAGGCGTGCCGGCCACCACCTGCAATGCCCTGGTGGATACGGTAGCATATCCCGTAGTTACGGCCAGGAGCACTCTTCTTTGTGCCGATTCGAGCTTCGTTTTTACCACTTTTGACGTGACTGATGGGTACCAGACACTGGCTCCGTACGTAATCCTTAGGATGTATACCGCTTTGTAAGTAGATAGAGACATCGAGGTTCCCGGGTTTGTGGCTTTCGCCTACGATCACCCGGTCCACATGTTAGCACTAGGCGCCATTCGCGGGCCGGGTACGTACGGGAGCGACGCCGGCAAGCCGGACGATCGGTCCCGGGTCGTCTATGGACCACCAGCACCGGCCGAAGCCGTACCTTTTCGAGGCCGGAGAGACCGAGGTCTCTTTGGGTCCGACCCCCCACTAGGTCCAGTGGTTTGGGTTTCCACTATCTTCACGCTGAGCTCACAGCCACCACGTTTCAGCCGAGGTAGGCTCCTCAACCTTGAGGGGCACTGAGTCCCGGACGGGCGTACAGTGGGGCTCCCCTCTCCCGTGGTACCGACTGGGTTTTAAGTTGACGTCGGTGGGTAAACCCGGGGCGAACCCCTCCCACTATTTTGGCTTCTCGGGCCGGCTATTGGTGGGCCTGGGTCGCCGTAAAAACGGCGGTTTTCATTCGTGAGCGACGACTAACGCTTCCACACCCTATCCTCTGATCTCTCTCTCCTCGTCCTGTTTCGCCGTGACGGTGGCTCTCGCGAACCTCGCCAAGGCCTCGTATCTCTTCCGCGACTTTAGAAACTCGGACGGCGTGCAGGGCCAATCCCTGCCTTCGCCGCCCAACGCTCCCCTCAATCTCTCTCTGTCCTCTCTCCACCTCTCGCACTTGAACAAAACGTGCTCGACCGATTCCGTCTCGGCTCGACACTTGCACAGCGCGGATCTGACCAACCTCAACGAGTGCAACTTCGCGTTGAAGTGCCCGTGGCCGGTCAGGAACTGCACCATGTAGTGATCTAGCACGAGCGGTAGCATCAACCTCTCCCTCACGTCCGGCAGCAGACCGAATGTCCACCTGCCTTTCTCCGACTCGTTCCACCTGCGCTGCCATTCGTCGAAAACACTCTCTCTTTCCTCGTCCTTCTCGGTCACCGTCTTACGACCTGCCTTGAAATCTTTCAGCGCGGCATTCCACCGGACCTCCAGGTCCAGCGGCCACTGCCCAGCGACCACCTGCAGCGCGTCTGTCGAGGTGGTCCTGTACGCCCCCGTCAGAGACAGGAGCGCCCTTCGCTGCTTACTCCCAAGCAACCTTACGGCCTTCTTGGTCCTCACCGCCTCATGCCAGATCTCCGAGGCGTAACATATACGCGGTAGAAACACCACGCGGTATATCACCCCCGAAGCGGCCTGCCTCATACCCCAATTGGCGGACGTCGCCGCCCGCAGCCTACTGTACAACTCGTCCGATTTTCCTGCCACCGTCGAAAGGTGCGCCCAGAAGTTCCTCTTGTAATCGACCTCCACTCCCAAGTACCTCACAGGACTGACAGCTGCGATAACACTATCCCCGAATGGGATCGTGAAACCAGGTTTCAGTCCTCCCTTCAGCGACATTGCCTGGGACTTAGCTGCGGAGAAGGTTAAGCCTCGCTCCGCCACCCAGCCTCTCACCGATTCCAAGAAACCGTAGATCCTGTTACGGATGACGTCAAGATTGGTCCCTGCTGCCAGGACCGCCAAGTCGTCGGCGTACGCCACTACCTTAATCCTGTCGTCTCTCTCAATCCTCAAGGCCTCGTTCATCGACATCTTCCACAAGACCGGCCCGAGCTGTGAGCCCTGGGGACAGCCCCGCGTCAGACGTGTCGACGCCGAAGACCTGCCGACCGACAGAACGGCCTTCCTCCCTCGCAGATAGCTCTCGATAATCGACCTAGTCGATTCCGAGGCACCTAGTTCCGAGATGTCTCTGATCAGCGCGAGCCAATCGAGATTATCGAACGCACCAGAAATGTCTAAAAAGACTCCTATCACGACCTTCTCCTTCCTAGAGTCCACCCATCGAAAGCACTCTTGGATAGCGCTGATGGTGGACTTACCTGTGGTAAAACCGTGTTGGCCATCTGACATGGCCTCCCTAGTCTCGTCCTCTAGCCTAACTACGATCAGCCTCTCCAAAACCTTCGACGGTACAGACAGCAGACTGACCGGTCGGTAGGATTTCGGATTGCTGAGGTCCCTCTCCGGACCCTTCAAGATCGTGACCACGTCCGCGGTCTTCCAACAGTCCGGGAACACAGAGGTTCTCAGACACCTATCCAGCAGCCTGGTGAATAGTGAGCCCACTACCACCCAAGCTTTCCTCAAAACACCGGCCGTGATCCCGTCAAGTCCGGGGGCCTTGTTCGGCGCCATCCTCCATATGGCCTCCTTGACCTCTTTCTCCGATAGCACAAAGCCTGTCCTGCCGACCTTATGACCATCCAGTACCGGAGCGGTACTATCACTTGGTATAAGTGTATTCAACAAACACTCGGCCGTTTCCGCGGCGGTCTCCGTGAATGTTCCGTCCGGGCGTGATACCGAGCACGGCACACGACTCCGGGCGGAGCCTTTACGAGCCCACTTGTAGAGCCGGCCCCAGACATCCTCGTTCACTGACGAAGCGAACCGCTTCCACGAGTTCCACTTCGCCCTCCTTATCTCTCCTAAGTGCGCGTTCCGCAACCTCCTGTACTCGTCTCTGTCTTCGCCTCTCCAATCTCTCGACCTCCTGAAGACTGAGATTTTCCTCTTTGACTCGTCCAAGCCGTTGTGCCACCACGGTGGCTTTGACCTAGCTTTTCCTTTCGAGCCTCGAAGCTGTCACTTTTCCTGTTCACCTCCTGGGTCAGAACCCTCCTGAACACATCCCAATCCGCCTTCTTGACGTTGAAACGTCTCCTATCCAACTGAGGTTGGGTATCCACTACTCCGCAGGAGACGTGGTATCTGATCAGTCTGTGGTCGCTGTCTGTTACGTCATCGACCACTTCCCAACCGCGGACCCCTTCCACCAACTCACCTCCCCGCGAGAGCGTGACGTCGATGTTCGAGGACCCGATACCCGGTCTCGAGAAGGTCTCAGGGTAACCCGGCCGGTTATGCACCGTCAGGTACCCGTCTTCGACCATTCTCTCCACCCAGCTCCCTCTCGCCGAACCGTTGTGGTTACCCGGCCGACTGAACCGTTGCGGCGAATGCGCGTTCACGTCGGCCCCTACAATCACTCTGTTCCCCAGCCTCTCCAACGTGTGACCTAACTTGGTCGTGAAGACCTGCGTCGGGATGCAGTACTTGAAGTACGCTGACACGAGAGTAATCGACTTCCCTGCACCTTTCTTGAGATTGGCGATGGCAAAGAACCTGTTCATCAGGTGGCGCACTGCGACGACCTCGATGCTCCTGTTAAGGACCACGATGGCCGCCCCGGCGGGACCTCCATCAGAACAGAATACCGACCTATCCGAGAATACCTCCATACCACCCACGCTGGCACCTAAGCAGCAACACATCCACCGAATTGCTCTCGCAGTACTCGAGCAGCTGTCCAGAAACGATAAGACTACTGTTCATATTCAGCTGCACTATAGACAACGAAGCGGACTCGCTCATTTGGAAGATGAGCCGTAGTCCGTCCTGATAAACGTATTTCTCTCAAACCTCTTCCTCACAGGGCAGCTGCTGTGCCCGGCCGTGAAGGCCAGGCCGCAGTTGACGCACTTCGGCTTCGCGCCCTTTGACTTGCAGTCCACGTGCTGGTGGCCTTCCACCGCGCAGTGGCTGCAAACCACCTTGTCTCTTCTGCACTTGGCCTCTGCATGTCCGAAGCCTTGACACCGGAAGCACTGGAGTACCTCGGTGTATTCAACAAACTTGCAGAGGCTCATACCAATGAAGAACCTCTTCTTCAAGACCTTCCCAAACATCGCAGGGTCTACCTCGCAGACCCACCTCACGAGCGGGTCATCACGTGGCCCTTTTCTGAAGAGCGGCTTGACCGCCGCCCTGACCCTCGCCAAGGCCTCAACCAGATCCTCTGCCGTAACGCTCCTCTCCACGTCATACACGAGGACCTTTGGCTTCCTCGCCTCCTCTCTTCTAGCTCCCGTGATGCTCGCCAGGGCCCTCGTGGTCGCCTCGTCGGTGGGCTTGACCAGAATGTCGCCTCTCGGCAACACCCTGATCGCGCTCACCTGAGGCGCCTCGACCTTGCTCACGATCTCACTCCACAGTCTCTTTCTCGCCTCCTCAGACGAGCCCTGACCCTTTTCCACAATGAAAGCCGTTGCCGGCTTCCTCTCCTTAAACCTGCTCACTTCCTTCTCCTTTCTCTCCTTCCTCTTCACAACCGTGAATTCCTCCGTCTTCTTTTTCTTGGGCGTGGCCGCCTCCCTCGACGCCACGCTGGCGTAGGTGGACGGCCCCGGGGCAACGGCTTTCACCGAACCCGCCGGCACCGCGCCGCCCACGACCACTGCGGCCCTCTTCTTCTTCTTCTTCTTCTTTTTCTTCTTCTCCACCACCTCTACCTCCATGCTCTCGGCCACAGCCCTCTCCTCGACATTCCTCCTGATACTCTCCGCCTCCTTTACAATCCTCTTTTCTAACTGCTCTCTCGCCTCGTCCAGCCTTCCTCTCATCATGTCTACTTCCGCAGACATCTTGTCACAAACCTCCTCATACCTCCTCTTGAACTCCAGTATACTGGAGGTCACCGCCACCGTCAGCCTTTTCTTCTCCTTTTCGCTGTTGATCAACATCAACAGCTCCTCTCCGATCATCCTCACCTCTTCCTTATCGGTCCTCTTTTTCGCTTCCTCCATCTCTTCCGTATCAGTCCTCTTCCTTTTTTGGGCAACTTTCTCGCCCCTCTCTAATCTCTCCTCAGCCTTTTCCATGGCAGACGGACACTCCTCCAGGAGCACCACAGCCTCCATAACCTCTCACTTATTAAGGAAATAAGCACTCACCCGCACCTCCGCGGCTGGAACTTTATACGGACCGACTCAAAACCGACACCGGTCCGTACGCGCACTTTTTACGCAGACGCGCACTCTCGGGGGGCACTCTGGCACTCCCCAAGGAGTTACGCGTCGTCACTACCGCACTACGCACGAGAACACTCGCGAACGCTCGGCCGCGGCGACGGCAATCGACGCGCCGATGAGCGCGCTCAATCCGGACGGCAGCTACCGGCCGGAATTACGCGACGCTCGACGCGCGACGCACACACGCACACGATCCGCGGCAGCGAACTGAGCGCAACGCCCGATGCATGCGACGCACACACGCGCACCATCGTGCCCAACGAACTGAGCACGACGACTCGGCGGCGGCGGCACAACACTCGACGCGCGACGCGCACACGCACACGATCGTGCCCGGTGAACTGAGCACGACGATTCGGCGGCGGCGCCCGGCGATGGGCGGCGGCTTAGTCACCAGCTGATCGGCGGCGGCGGCGGCGGCGCGATCAGCTGTTCACGGCGTCCTACGTGACTAACGGCGGCGGCGAACGTTTTCACTCGCGTCGACTTAACGCAAAACTTTGCGCACTTGGTACGCACGCGCAAACACACGCACTGCGTTTCCGAAAACGTCGTTCACTTCGTCTCGACGAGACGCGTCCAACGCGCGAACGCGATTGTCGATCGGTCCACCCATTCGCCCGGAATTAAGGGTTGAAGAAAAATCCCCACCTCTTTCCCCAGGCTACTGAGGGGCTCGAAAGCGGGCTCGTCCGAATCCCCGGAACAACACGAACCGAAATCCGTTGAGTCCGACAAGATCCGTCCAGCCAACTCCGAGAAAACTCGATTCGACAATTTACCGCGAACACACGACCGACGATTCACGGCGTCACCGAAGGAAAACTTTCGCCCTCCCTCGGGAACTTAACGGATTTCCGCGCGCGATGCACCAAAATCTTCAGCTCGACGAGACGAATTTTTTGTTGCAAAGAACGCGAAAAACCACCGGAAATTGCCTAAGTTACGCACTGATCACAACGCACTGGTACACGCACACGTCCGAACACAACGACGACCGAACCGCGACTAAGTAGATAGGGATATTGGAGTACCCTGGGTTTGGTGCTCGGGCAAGCCCTCGCTACAACCGCGGTCCGTGTATTAGCGCTGTGCGCTAGTTACGGGCCGCGGAGGTTCAAGGGCGGGACCGTGCAAGCCGGCCACGCCCCCGTGTCGTCTATGGACCACCAGCACCGGACCGACATCCCTTCCGGGAGAAGGCACGTACCAGTAAGCTAGGGTAATACACCACCTTTCGCCACCACTGGTCGGGTCGCGGTCTATCCCACCGCTTTCCGTTTTTGGTTACGGACAACCTTCGGCGAGAGCTCCAACCGATAGAGCGGGTAGGGCCCCAGGAGGAACGGGTTACCACACGCCGGGGTGTTAATCCACGGTCGCGTGCCCGCCATTCACTAGGACCTTTTCCCTGGCCAGCGATCGGCCTAAACCACACAGTAGCTCCTGCTACAGCCACCACGAATCCAAACCGGCACGGCCAGACGAGCGGCAAGCCGGTCGCCGGACCGAGTGGGAGGGCACGACGTCGTAGAGAGATCGTGGGGCTCCCCCCCATCCCGTGGTACCGTTCTCGTCCCCGTTAGGTGGACCATCATCGGTCGGATGTTCGGCCATAGCCTACCTGGATTTGGCGGTGTACCGGGCTCTAGGTGGGCCCTGACCGCGGGCGCTCGCCCGCGGTGCTTTAGGTGGCAAACCCCCGATGTTCCGTAAAACGAGGGTCGGGAGTCCCCCCCACGCCTGAGCGTGAGTTGCCGACGATGGCCAGTCTTGCCACGCCTCCCCGGGAGGCATCCACTGGGGATCGACCCGCTCTTCTCGGAGTCGCGGTCAGAACTCCCGACGCTATAGTCCCCGAAGGTTTCGGAGCATCCGCGCCCCGGGCGCCGACCCCGTCTGGGCCACCCTTTAGTCGCCTCGTACGCCAAGCGGGTAAGACTGACGCCGTATTCTGATCCCCGGTCGACAGGGAAGAAACGCAGAGAGCCCCTGAAGGGGGAACCCTGCCCCGCGCCCCAGACGCCAGCCACGCTGGCTCGATGTAGAGTGAGGCCTAGTCCCCCTAAGGGTTTCGGCCTCCGCGGCGCCCTCGGTTGTCCGAGCTCTCTGTTGTGCGCGTCGGCGCCGCCCGCGCCCCTGGCGCACGAGCGTCCCCTGCAGAACGGACCCTGCGGCGTTCACCTCTTCTGCCGACTTACTCCTTGACACTCGTTCAAGCGCCGCAGGGGGTCAGCGAACCGGTCGCGTGCTCCGTTCTGCTAGAGCCAAAGCTCAAGTTTGCGATGCTAAATATAAAGAGAATATTGACCTAACAACCTGCTACCCTAAGGGAGGAATCACATTGAACGATTTACTAAATTAGCGAACTTTGAGAACTCGGAATATATTTTACGGGATGAAACGAGTATAGATGGATCGCAGGGCCACCTTCCATGCTTTTCCATTACTGCTTGTACTAATTGTGTTCTATTGGTTGTATGGATAGGACATTGGAAAAGAATGTGCTCGGCTGATTGTTAATTGTGTCCACAGTCGCAATCTGGTTGATCAGATAGCCCAAGTCTGAATAGGTTGGCCTTAAAGTTACCGTGACCCGTTAAAAATTGGGCTATGGAATGATCGATCCATATGGGTGTTGCCAGTCTTCGCCGTATTGATGGCAAGAAGCGATAGGTCCATCTGGACTTCGGGTCGTTGTCCCATCTGTGTTGCCATTCATCAATGAGAGAGCATACCTGAGCTTGGACATGAGCTGTATTTGCGGGGTTATCTTTTTGATTTTGCATCAGAATCTGGCGCCTTACCTCCAGGTCTAGAGGTAATACTCCGGCGATTATTTGTAGGGATGCGGTGGACGCTGTTCGATATGCCGTGGTGATACCTAGGAGGGCTCTTCTTTGTATTTTGTTCGTAGTAATTCTTGCACGGGCTCCTTGACTTGCCTTGAACCAAAACTCGGAGCCGTATGTAAATCTCGGCACAAAAACAGTTTTATAGATTAAGGCTGATGCCGCTTGCTTCATGCTCCAGCCGTTTCCGGTTATTCCTCGCATTCTGGAGAATAGCTCGGTAGATTTGGTTTCAAGGTATTCAAGATGTGCTTTGCCCGAGGATTTCTGATCCAGAATAACACCTAGATATCTGGCAGTGTTTTTGGTAACGATCCTGCTGGGTCCAAAGGCAATGGTGAAACCTGGTTGAAGGAGACCTTTCATTGGGAGACCTATTGACTTTGTATCTGAGAAGGTGAGTTCTCTGGATTCTCCCCAGGAATGGACACAGCGAAGAGATGCGTCTGATCTGAGTATTAATTGCCGTCTGTTGTTGGCCGCAATACAGAGGGCAATGTCATCAGCATAGGCCTGGATACGGACATGCTCATCAAAGTGCATTCTTAGAAGAGCCTCCATGGTGACGTTCCATAATAATGGACCATAGATGGAACCTTGAGGGCAGCCCTTTGTCAGGGTGACCGTACTGCTAGCCCCGCCAAGTGTCAGGGTGGCACATCTTCCTTGAAGATAATCTTTTGTGATTGCAAAAGTAGCCGGTGTTATACCTAATGCTCTTAGGTCGTCAAAAAGGGCATTCCACTTGAGGTTATCGAAAGCTCCTTTGATGTCAAGGAATATGCCAAGGACATGTTTTTCGTTCCTGTTATGGACCCATTCCGTAAGATCCTTGATTGCGTTGCGTGTTGACAATCCTTGAGTGAAACCATACTGCAGTCCACTTGGATTATTTTTAATTTCGTTTTGGAGTCTATCACACACAATTCTCTCGATGACCTTACCGAGGGAAGGAAGGAGACTGATCGGTCTATAGGACTTTGGGTTGGACGCATCTAGTTCTGGAGATTTTTTGATGATAACTACATCGGAATTTTTCCAGATGCTTGGAAATGTTCCATCTCTTAGACATCGATTAGTGAGTCGTGTAAGATGTGGTCCAATGTGTGGCCAGGATCTTCTTAGCAGACCGGCTGAGATGGAGTCCAGACCAGGAGTTTTGTTCGGGGAGGATTTCCATAACGCTCTTTTAAGTTCCTCTTCCGTACACAGGTTTGCTGTATACTCAATCGTCCTCGACTCTATAGACTGCACCTGGCGTGTCCCGTCTTTAGGTATGAGAGCATGGAGTATGGTCTCCACTGTTTGTTGAATATCCTTCGTTGTAGAACCGTCTGGTTGGTAGACACTAGATGGCACGTTGGAGGTAAGCGGACCTTTTTTGATCCATCTATAGACTTTTCCCCAGGTATCTGTTGCTCCATAGGTACAGAAACTTCTCCAGGATCTTATCTTATCCAGCCTTAACTGAAGTGTGAAATCGTTTCTTGCCTAGGTGTAACCCTGCGTAAAGTTCCTTGTGCCGGGGATGAATCTCGACCTCGCCTCTCTCTTAAGCGCTTTCCTCTTGTCTTCGAGGTTTTTGCTCCACCAGGGTGGTTTTGGTGTCTGGACGGTTCTTTTGAATGGTATGGAATCTTTAGCACTGCGATATACGCAACCGGATATCCATTTTGCATGGTCGTTTATTGTGTTGGAAACAGGCGTGGTAGTGTTAACTTCGGTTTCCAGCCGGGAGTTAAAACGAATCCAGTTCACGCGGCTTGTAGCAAAACGTCTCGGTCGTGTGGAGTAATGGGTAAGGCGCGTATCAAGAACAAATCTTATGATGGCATGTTGACTAGTTGTAGCCCCAACGACTACATCCCACTGGCCAACAAGTGGGGTCACATTTTTCGTCGTAAGGGTAAGGGTAAGGGTAAGGGCAACATCGATGTTGGATTTACCCATGGGTCCGGAAAAGGTAAAGGCGGCAGATGGTTGATTGTGGCAGTGGAGCTCTTCCTGTACAATCATGTCCACAACTGACTCGCCTTTTCTGTCCGTGTGTGGGCAGTGCCATAAGGTTGAGTGGGCATTCACATCAGCTGCAATAATACAGTCGCCGTCAAGTGCAGCTATGATGTTACGGAGCTGATTGATGTGAACATTAACTGATGTCCTAAATTTGAAATACCCTGAGATGATGTGGATCACCTTATCAGCACACGTAAGGGTAACTATCGTGAAGTTTTCTGTAGCTAAATCGTTCCTAGCCAAAACTTGTAGGTTGGGGTTAAAAATAACGATAGCTGAACCATGGATAACGGCATTGTTGCCGCGTCTGTGGCATCCTTTGCTCAGAGCGACTCTATAAGGATTTACCTCTAGACCAGACAGCTTACCTCTTACGGTGTACGGTTCCTGTAAGAGTGCTATGTCAATTTTTCCCTCAATGCACCAGTGTAGAAGCTCATCGTTAACCGAGGCAGAACGATCCATGTTTAGCTGTACTATTTTTAGTGCAGTGGCCATCATAATTCCATATCAGCTTGAGATGGCCCATAATCAGTGCGCTCTAATAGATTTGCTATTGCGGCCGTTCTTGCTGAGCATGAGCGGTCAGTGGCAACGTGCTTGCCGCGGCAATTAGCACACCTAGGTTCATCCGCTAAATTGGGGCAGCTGGTGGCTAAATGACCAGACTTTCCGCAGTGTGCACAAAATTGTGCCGTCTCAAAGCACTTATTCGCCGGGTGCCCGTGACGGAGGCATTTGAAGCATTGTGTCACCTCCTCAAATTTTTGAACTCGGCATCTATCAAACCCAAGGAACAAACTGGTTTTGGTGATGGAACCGAAAACAGTCGGGCTTACTTCACATATCCACTTGGTGGTTGCTCTGTCCCGGGGACCTCTTTTGAAAATTGGCTTAATTGCTTCCGGCGAAACGCCGGCGAGTACATCAGGGTTTTGAGTGACAATCTTCTCCGATATCTCGGTTGGAGAAAGTGTGACGTCAATCGGTTCAATTGAAACCCGCGGCCATCTGACAGTGTCCTCCTTAAGGACATTGCTGTTCCTCGAAATTGATTTGAGAATGTCGGCTGTTTCTTTATCATGCGGCTTCAGTACCACCATCCCGCTCCTGGCAACCAGTGATTGAATTTTCGGGGTCTTGGTGGATTTGGTCACAAGCTTCCAGATATCCTCTTTGGCCTTGAGGGCAGGATACTCGTCTGAAGGTGTTTTTACATAGGCGGCAATCGGGGATTTCGCTCTGTTGACCGCAAGGACTTTGGAACGTTTCTGTGCCCGGGATCTGGAACAGTCTGCCTCTGTGCGTACTTTGCTGTTACTCCGTGAATTTCTTGTTTTTTTGACTACGTCAGAGAAATTTGCGACCGGCTTCTCTGCGGAATTATAACTGACCGCTGTAAGGTTAGATTCTGCTTTCCTCTTGAGGTCTTCAATGGTTGCATCATTCTGAGCGAGTAAAATGGCAAATTTGTCGATGATTTCACCGATGCTGCCACGGGATTCTTCAACTCTGGCATTGAGGGTCGCACGTTCCGCCTGTATTCTGGAGTTGGCCTCGGAAAGAACATTGAGCTTGTCAATAATCGACCTCTTGATGTTAATGTCCATAATGGACTTCTTCAGGACCTCCAAACCCAGGGTGTGTTGAATCCATGCCACAGCGTCATTAACTATGACTGCTGGGTCTTGCAGCGTTGATGGCTCTGATTGATTTGGTCTTTTAGTGGCCGAATGACGGGGGCTCAATTCCACGGCATAATCGATTGCGGTAGAGCTCCTCCTGGAGCTGCCAGCAGAGCTGGCCATTTCCGCGATGAGGAAACGCTTCTCGGTGACCGTGCCCTGGTTCACGCTAATCCTGCCTGGAGGACGCACCAGGGAAACGGGGGAGAGACGCTAAAAAGCGCTAAAATAGCGGAAAAAACGCGCTGGGGGGAAGGGATGAAGTCGGAGACACTAAGTGTGCAGGCGTACCACCTAGGGGTTGCCGAGACAAACCTAACGGTCTTTGTCCGAAGACTCTACCTTCAATACCGCCTGAGTTAGGAATAAATGAAAATTCCGAGGTGGAAGTGGGGGGGGTCAAAAAATCAACTTGACGGATTCGGCCGAATTTTGGTACTAGACCCCGGTGGGTACCGGTTTGGGGCCGATCGGATGATTTTTTGGAATTTTTCCAAAAATTTCGGCCGTACAAAAATCCGGGCGGCCGGAATTTTTCCCGAAGGTTTGCTCACCCGGTGTGCTGTACCTGACGAGTACAGACAGCACCCGGTATAATTCGCGGCGCCAACGGTCGCCACGTGGCTACGAAAATAGATCAAGTGACTTACCAAAGATTCGGGCGGCCGTGTAAAACCTTATGGCGGAACACAAAAATTCGCCCACGAGGGGGCTTTTATTCGGGTCGACTCTAAATCGACACCGACCCGAACGCGCACTTGTTAAGCACCTTTTTCGAAAACGGCACAAAAAACGAGTACGAACTGCCGGAGTTAACGAAGAAACCGTGAATTGCCGCAAGAGGGCGCGTCGCGGAGCTCGATAAACGCGGAAACATACGACTGTACACTACCGCGGTCGGAGCGGCACTAGTAGATAGGGACATGTGTGTGTTTCCAGGTTTTGTTTGGCTCGTGCAAGCACTTACCTACAACCTCGGACCGCACCTTAGCTCTGTGGCTACTCGCGGGCCGCGGAGGTTCAAGGGCGGGACCATGCTATGCTGGCCACGCCCCCGTGTCGTCTATGGACCACCAGCACCGGACCAACACCCTTTCGGGGAAAGCCCGTACCAGTTAGCTAGGGCACTGCACCACCTTTCGCCACCACTGGTCGGGTCACGGTCTATCCCACCGCTTTCCGTTTTTGGTCACGGACAACCTTCGGCAAGAGCTCCCACCGATAGAGCAGGTAGGGCCCCAGGAGGAACGGGTTACCACACGCCGGGGTATAAATCCGCGGTCGCGTGCCAGTAGGGCAGTTCTCCGCGCCCCAGGCGCACGGGCAAAACCCGGCCGGAACGCCCGTAGGCGTGCCCCCCGTTTCTGCCACTTACTCCTTATTGCCCGTTCAGGGCACCCTACGGCTATGGCCTCACGACAGATGTCGCGGCCGCGTTCCGACCTTTGTCTTGTGTTGTTTCCGATCTTTTATTATTTTCTTTTATCCTTCTAGTTGTTTTCCAGTCTCTTTTTAATCAATGATTCTCTGGCGAACTTACGAAGCGCCTCGTAGTTGGCCCTTGACTTCAGGAATACGCCGTCAGCCGGGGGCCATGCTTCTCCCGACCTCGAGAGAACGTCTTTCAGCCTATCACGTTCTGTAGCATTGTTTTTGCAGTTATTAAGAACATGGTACACGGTTTCGCTGCCGCACCCACAGCTGCAATTAGGGGAGTTAACCAGTTTGAATTGGTGTAACTTGCCCCGAAAGTCCCCGTGACCACTAAGGATTTGTGAAACATAGTGGTCCACTTCCATCGGGATCTCTATTCTTGACCTTACGGATGGTATCATTTTCTTGGTCCACTCGCCTTTTGGCTCTTCTTTCCATCTCTCCTCCCATTCCGTTATGAGGCAGTCTCTTTTCTTAGTGTATTCTTGTGGGCTGATCAAGCCTCGTCTGCACTCGCGCTTTCCAATCTCATTTTTGATTTCTAGGTCGAGCGGGAGTAGGCCAGCAATGGCTTGTAGCGCACTTGTTGACGTTGTCCTATAGCCTCCCGTTACGGCCAGCAGTGCACGTCTCTGCATACTACCTAGTTTGGTTTTTGCTTTTTTCGTCTCTAGTCCTTTCGCCCAAGTTTCTGCTGCGTACGTGATTCTAGGTAGGAACACGCACCTGTAGATAGCCCGGGCTGTAGCCTGGCTGAGGCCCCATTCGGCTGACATCATGCCTCTAAGTCTGGAGTATAGGTCAGATGACTTCCCTGTCAGACCGATTATATGTTGCCAATATGTTCTTTTGTAGTCAAGTTGGACCCCTAGGTACTTTACAGGACTACAAGCCCTAACAACGTCGTTCCCTAACCTAATTTCATAATTCGGCTTCAGGCCGCCCTTTACTGACATCGTCTGACTCTTCTCAGGTGAGAAGGTCAGACCGAACTCGTGTGCCCAACTTGCGGCCTGATCGTACGCCCTTGAGAGCTTCGCGATGGCTGTCTCCTTCCTGGCCGCCCCCGCCAGGATAGTTATGTCATCTGCGTAGAAGGTCCACTTAATTCCTTTTTCAAAAGGAATCTCAGCCAGTCGGGCAGTCGCCACTTTCCATAGTGTGGGACCAAGCTGAGATCCTTGCGGGCATCCAGTTGTGAGGGTGCGCGTTCTTGTGGTTCCTTCAATTGTTATGTTCAATTGTCTATTTGTTAAATAGGATTTGAGTATTTCCATCGTCCGACCTTTCGCATTCATTTTCTTTATCTGATTCATTATAGGGCCCCACCTTACGTGATCGAAGGCGCCTGTAATGTCCAGGAATAGTCCTAAGACGTGTCTATTAGGACACTTGTCTGCCCAACTTAGCAGATCCGTTAGAGCCGAGTTGGTCGAGCGACCCACCGTGAATCCATGCTGTTCTTTTATCTTTTCGTTCAGACCTGTCTCCGCTTCCAATCTTTTTACAATTAGCGTCTCTAACGCCTTGGCGAGTACCGACAGCAAGCTCGATAGTTCTTTACGAGGCGCGGGTCTTTGTCCTCCCCTTTAGGTATGAGTACAATTCTTGCATATTTCCAACAAGTGGGGAAAACGCTGCTTTTTATGCAGTCCTTGTACAGTTGTGTTAAGTTATCTTTTACAAGTGGCCACGATTTCCTCAGTATTAAGGCTGTTATACTGTCGGCACCTGGAGCTTTATTTGGCCCAATACGCCAAATGGCCTTTTTAACTTCGACCTCGTCGACGGCCTCATGCTCTTCGTCAAGATGGTGGTCCAATGGTGCAAACTCCCCAAGTTCACCTGCATCCGAGTTCAAGGGTACGAATTTGTCTAAGAAGGCCTTAATCGTTTCCTCGATGGTCGTTGTCTCTGTGCCGTCAACTGCGACAGTAGACGGGGGGTTTGTACGCCTGGTGCCATTCTTGGCCCACTTAAACGCATTGCCCCATGGGTCTAAATTTGCACCTTCGCTAAAGTTCCTCCAACACTTCATTTTGGCCTTCCTTATGGTCGTTACGTGCTTGTTTCTGGCCCTTTTGATACTGTCATTGTCATGGCCTGCTACTCTCCGCAGGCGGTTGAGTTCGGCCTTTGAAGTGGTACAAGACTCGTCCCACCAATGCGGTTTACCAGTGCGCACGGTTGACCTTTTAGTAGGTATGGACTTCAGAGCCGCACGTTGTATCGCCTTAGTTAATTCGTCAGCTCGCACGGATATGTTCGGGTGGTCAGATAGGTTGGCCCCGTACTCAGCGAGTGCCAGTCTGAAGGCATCCCAGTCCGCCAGCTTGGTGCAGAACCTAACGTCGCCATCTGGTTTCTTGGGTGTTCTAGCTCCCCTCAGTTCCATTTGGTAACTTATTACCCTATGGTCGCTGTCGGTGACGGCAAGCACCGACCAGTTCCTTACTCTGCCGTCCAGGTCGGCAGTAACCATTGTCACATCTATATTACTTGTGCCCATAGCGGGTCTTTCATATGTATTCATCGTGTTCGGTAAGTTCTGTATCCTAAGGTCCATGTCTTCAATTAGTTCCTCCAGGAGCCTACCCCTTTGGTTAGAGTCACGACAATGCCACAGCTTGGAATGCCCGTTGGCATCAGCACCTATAAGCGTTCGCTTTCCATTTGCGAGTATGTTCCTGAGGCTACTGACAAAGTCAGTAGTAGGGAGCGAGTACTTGAAATAGGCCGATACCACCTGTATCTCCTCCCTGCTTCCGAACCAGCTTACATTTGCGGCTGCAACATACTTGTTACAGTATTTGCCTAACGTGAGGACCTGTAGGTGGTGATTTAATATTATTATGGCGGCGCCTGATTCAGCCGTGGCAACGAGTCGAAACTTCTCGAAAAATGGGACTTTCGAGCCAGCAAGTGGGGGGTCTTGGGCCAGGACCAGGTCAACTTTATTTGTCCGACAGAAGTCCATAAGTTGCTCTGCAACTAGGATCTGGCCGTTCATATTGTGCTGGACTATTTTTATTACTCTATTCGCCATAGTCCGTGCGGCGCAGCATGCCCTTAATGGCCGCCTCTCTTGCCTTGCAACCCAAGTGTGTTGCCTTAAACGGGCCTCTGCAGTTAGCGCATTTCGAAGTGCTGTTCTGACATTCCTTGGTGTCATGGTTGTCACCACAGTTTTTGCATATAGACCGCTCAGCGCGGCATTTATCGGCAATGTGCCCGTATCCTTGGCAGCGGAAACACTGCGTTATCCTTAGGTATTCCGCGACTCTACTTTTGGTATATCCGCAGAAGACCTTCCTTCCTACAAGTTTGGAGTAGGTACATGGGTCAACCTCCATGACCCAGTGTACCGTGTCCTTGCCTCGTGGCCCAGTCCTGAACAACAGGTTTGTATTGTTTACGTCTACCTCCGTTAGTTGCAGATCCGGATTCTGTGCCAATATGGACGTTTTTATGATGTCTTTGTTCATGTCAGACTCCACATCGTACAGAATCAGCCTAGGTCTAGTTGCATTACTAGTTCTGATTCCCGCTATTTCCTTAACAGCTTTCCTTGATTCTTCGTCCTCAGGGACGAAGACCAGATTGCTGCTGTCCCTGGTTTTTATGATTTGCAGCATAGGGTTGGGGTTGACCCTTGTAAGATCTGTCCATATTTTCTTTCTTACGTCTTGCGCCTGGTCGGGCGCTACTTTTAATACATATCGATCACCCCTAGGGGCCGGCGTCTTTCGCGCTATATCTCTTGCCGCTTTTCGTGTTACTGTCCGTGAGGGAGGGTTACCCTTCCCCCCGGTGTCCGCATTGGCCTTTCCAGCATATGTAACCTCCGGTCTGGAACCCAGACTATTTTTTACGCTCTTACCGCTATCATCACGGATGTCTTTCGCAGTATCCTGGTGTGCGGCCGGTATGAGGCCTGTACCCCCGCATTTCATAAGTTCTATCGTTTCTTTGAGGATGGTATTTTCACCCAGTGCTCTGGCATGCTCTAGAGCCATGTCCCTTACTATGGACGAGATCCTAAGATATGAGCCGTTCAGTTCTTTGCGCTGGGCAACTGTAATGCGTTTTGAGTTGATATCTCCTTCAATGATACCATGAAGGACCTCGATCTCGGCATGAGCCATATGCCCGAGATCCCTCATGTCCGCTGGTTCGTCGTCTTTTGGCCTTTTATTGTTTCCCGGAGACATTAGGGTTTCCTCCGGTTCGCTTCTCTTATGGCCTGTGGTCATGATGGAGTCCTCAGTAATGCTCCCCTGACTGAGGTGGCTCGTGTTCTGAGGGCTTCCATCTCGAGGCATAATCCGCATGGATTCGTCCTCCTCGTCCCAACGAGATTGTGCAGGTTGTATCTTGTATTTAATGTCTCCTTTCATCTTACTCAACCTATTCTGCACTTCTTCTATTCGGTCCGAAACCTTTTTACCCAGTCCGTGCACCTTAATCTCACCGAGGGTGTACATGGCCCACCCCAGGTCGTTAAGTAGCATGTCACGGTCCGCATTCATTATCTCGTAAACTCCACTTCGGCCAGTTTCCAGTTCCAATCGCGCATTTCCTTGTGCATGATGATGACGACCTACGGGGCGAGCACAGCCCCTGTCTGCCGTTCCTTGGGGTCCGACCTCCCCCAGTAGGGGAGCCCCAGGATGGTTTTTATCTTTAGATGTACTATTCATGTTTGTTTAAGCGGCCATAACTTCTACACGCCTCCTCTCCCCCGGCTCAGGTTCAGATCATCGGCCGTTTACCGAGCCGCCTGCCGCTTGGCTGGAAGCCGACTGCACTTCCAGTTGCTTTACACCAGATCGTCGTAATTCATGGCTCCTACGACCGGAGTTGCCAACCTCCGGAAGTTCTGTTCAGTTTGATTGCCTGCATTACGTTGGGGCCCGGGTCATGCTCTCCGGGCTGGAACCTCTTAGTGCGGTCTTCTCCCCTTCGGCCCGTTCAGCACTGCGTGCCTACTTGTCCCTCCTGATCGATGAAGACCTTAAGCGGGGCCACCACGACAAGGTGGGTTCCCATCGGCCCCGTAGTAGATAGGGACATCGTCACCTGTTTGGAGTTTCCTCCTACACCCCGGAACCCGGTCTATGAGATTTCTCTCTTCACCCGGCGACGGGGGCACCCGAACTAGGCCGGTTTGACCCGACTTAGTGCGGGCAGCGACGAGGCGAGGGGTTTTTAAACCCCACCGGCTATGCAGGATTTTCGCCCGTTTACCAGTTTGATTTTGGCTGGTCAGGCCTCCGTCAACCACTGGTAAGGCCACGAGACTATCCAACTCGTTTCTCACTTTGGTATGAGTAACCGTCAGGTGTTTATACTCCTACCGACAGAGTGGCTAACTTCCCGGGAGTCGCCCGGAGGCCTTCACCGTTAAGTGTCGCCTAGACAGCATTCGGCTATTTACCACTTTCGTCGCTGTGCGACAGCCACTACGTTCACCAACCGCAGACTCGGCCGCCGGTCCGTTTCCGGACAAGCACCTAACTGAAGCCATCCCGTAGTACCCATCTCTCGCTTGTTGTTAGCGAACGTCCATGGGTTTGACGTTTCGGCGAGGGTAGACCCGTACCGCCTCCCGACTATTTGCTTATGTATGACCTGCTAGGCTAGTGGTGGGCCAACTATCGCACGGACCACCTAGGCGACCGTGGACGTGGTCTGGTAACAACCCCTATTGTTTAACGTGCTAATAGTTCCACCGCCACGCCCGCAGGCGTATGCAGACGCTATGCGCCGTGCATCCATTCAATGATCCGCCTTGCCTCCGTCCTGCCTTTGACGGGCAGATCCGGTGGTTCGGCTGTCCCTCCTCCACGCCAATCCCAGACGCACTCAGTGTAGTACACGTGAGTCACTGGTCGTGGTATGCAGCACTGGCCCCGCAGAGCTGACTTCCGCATCCACTGTCACCATCCACCACATTGTTCCTACGCGCCCCTGACGCACTCAGTGCAAGCACGTGAGTCACCAGCCGGGAGTCACGGCACTAACCCCGTAGGGTCGACTTCCACAACCCCAGACGCTGTCATCGTTACAACTCTGCTCCTCGCACCCCAGGTGCCCCCAGCCTTTCACTAAGTTCCGGGCGTGGGTCAAATGCCGATTATCCGGCCGCGGAGTTCCACGGCAGCATGGACGAATTCCGCGAAGACCCTAAAGATCTCCGGTCTTTTCACCAGCTCCCGCGGTTCACACGGCCAGGTCCGGCCGCCACCATCCGTCAGATCGACCAGTGCCCGTCTCGCATCGTTCAAATACGGACACTCAAACACGACGTGTGATGCCGTGTCCGGTGCGCCGCAGTGTTGACACTCATCAGTCGCAGATTTTGCGAAGCGTTTAAGATAGGCCAAGAATGCTCCGTGTCCTGTAAGGAACATGGACATGACGTGACCGACCTCAAATTGGCTGCACTGGGTTCTGTATTGTACCTCGGGGAAGTAAGCATACAGGTTTCTACCCTTTACACTCCCCGACCACCTCTCCTGCCATATATCTACCGAGCCCGCTTCTCCTTCTCCGAGCCAGTTGGCAGGCCTTTCTTATTTCAAGATCCAGCGGGAGGACTCCGGCCAGCACCGGGAGCGCCTCCGTACTTACCGTACAGTAGGCCCCCGTCACCGACAGAAGTGCCTTACTCTGTGCTCTCAATAATAAGAGTTTCGTCTTTGATTTCAACGCAACATCTCCCCACACTGAGGCCCCGTACACCATCCGTGGGACAAAAACACTACGGTATATCGCCCTCGCCGTACGGCTACTAAGGTCCCATGTAGGAGCTATGATCCGTCTCATTCTCTGAAACATCGGACCTGCCTTCTCCGCTATTCTTCTCACATGATGTTCGAACCCCCACCTATCGTCCAGTGTGACTCCCAGATACGTCATCTCGGTCACTTCCTGGAGTCTTTCGCTGGCCATCCTAATGGTGAATGGCGGTACTAACCTACCTTTCAAGCACATGACTTTCGTCTTTGCACTGGAAAACGCAAGTTTCATACCGCGGGCCCACTCACTCGCTCTGTCTAACTTGACTCCCGCCTTTAGGACCACCTCGGCCCGAGTCTGCCCCGCTACCAGCAGCAGCGCGTCATCTGCGTAGCCAACTGTCAATTCCCCTTCACAATCGTCAAGGCCCAATAAAGAGTCCATCAGAATGTTCCAGAGTTCAGGCCCGTACTGCGAGCCTTGGGGGCAGCCCTTGGACAGGAGTCGGGAGACCTCTACCATCGGCGCCTTGAGTATGGCGTGTCGACCCACCAAATAATCCCGTGTAATCTTTATCACTATCTCCTCAGCTCCCATTATCTTCATACGATGCAATATTGCCGGCCACCAGGCATTGTCGAACGCCCCGGAGATGTCCAGAAACACCCCAAGAACGTACTTCTCTGCCCAGCTTTCAGTCCATTCTCTTACTCTCAATATTGCATCTGTTGTGGATCGGTTCACTCTAAATCCATATTGATTGTCGCTCATACTCGGCCCAATCTGTTCCCTAATCCTCGAGCAAATCAGATGCTCCATTGCTTTTGACAGCGCCGGTAACAAACTGATCGGCCTGTAAGACTTCGGGTCCGACTTGACTTTATCTGGCGACTTCAACAGGGGAACCACCAATGCTCTCTTCCAACATTTCGGGAATTCTGATCTCGCCCAGCATTCGTTGAAGAGGTTTGTTACCTCCACAAGATCACAAGATCTAACGCCGGTTTCACTAACCTCGGCCTTTTTCTCCTGCTCACAACTTCCTTCCAATTTGTTGCTTTCTCGGATTTTTCTGAGGGCTTTCGGAAAGAGACCGTTTCCAGTCTCTGTACTAGTCGCTCTTTTACCGGTTTCCGCGGTTGTGTATTTTCATGCCCCTTCGCTTTCACCGGTTTGACAGCCTCGAGAGCAGCTTTCTTCTCCTCCTCCTTCTTCTTACCTTGGGGGTCCAGACCTTGGGTTCCCTTCACGGTTTTTACACTTGATCCGAGTTTACCCTCAGCCTGGCCTTCCGTCCTTTTCTTCTTTTTCTTTTTCTTTTTATTTCCTTGCTTTACTTTCTTGTCCTCTTTCGCATCATTCTCTGCCTCAGTAACTACGTCGTCCGGCGTATTTTTCAACACCGGTGATTTCGTTACCGGGCCTAACCTTATCTCGCTATGTTTGTTGCCTTCCAGCCATGATCATTTGATTGAGAACTAAGTCGTCTACCAATGCTATCATGTCTCTCCGGATCTGATCGAAAGATTCCGGTCGATTTTTGGTCATGGTCGACTTTTCCATTTTCATGGTGAGTACCAGTTCCAAAAGGCGGTCTGACAACCCCCTGGTCTGCGTTCCGAGCCTATGAGATTGCTCTCTTAGCTCGACCGACGTTGTAATGTCCGCATTCCACTGGGGCATTTCCACCGAGCCAGTGTCAGTCCTAGCTCGCTTCTTAGGCAGGCGCGATGTTTCCACCAGCGACCCGTCGCCTTCAACCAATATTCCATTATTTTCCTTTCCGTTTTCCATATCTCCATTCGTATTTCCAGTTTTGTTTTCAGTTGTAAAATCCATAAAGTTCCCACGAGTAGGGGACGATCTAATCTTACCATCATGTCACTGCGCCCCTCTGACACAACGGGGAATTATACCCGGCATCGGTCCCACGCGACCCGGGGATCCCTATAAACTCGCACATTCTCATCCTGCGAGCCAAGTCTTCCCGGAGCTAAGTACCCGGGTTTAGGATGTGTTTGGACTACGAAGTCGTAGCCCGCTCCCTTTCCGCTAGGAAGGTCCAATGAAAGACCCCCCCGGTTTACCGACATTTTCGTGCATTTCTGCTTGTCGGGCAGAGGTTGCGTCTGATCCAGCCAACCAAGGCAAGACCCGCTTGGCCTCGTCCTTTTCAGGACGAGTTGGCTTCTCTACTAAGTCCCGACCCGCGCTTACGCACAGGGTCGGTACTTTTCGATTCATCGTCATCCGGCAGGGCAACAGGAAAAGTGCGACGTGAGCCCGCCAGGTGTGACTGAGCCTGGATCTAGAGTCCGTCGCACGCAGGATATCAGCCGGGCAACCATGTACGGAAGCCTTCTGCTGAGTCCCACGCGCGGGTTTCGCAAAAGTCCATGCGCAAGCGGGTAAGACTGACGCCATATTCTGATCCCCGGTCGACAGGGAAGAAACGCAGAGAGCCCCTGAAGGGGGAACCCTGCCCCGCGCCCCAGACGCCAGCCACCCTGGCTCGATGTAGAGTGAGGCCCTAAGGGTTTCGGCCTCCGCGGCGCCTTCGGTTGTCCGAGCTCTCTGTTGTGCGCGTCGGCGCCGCCCGCGCCCCTGGCGCACGAGCGTCCCCTGCAGAACGGACACTGCGGCGTTCACCTCTTCTGCCAACTTACGCCTTGACACTCGTTCGAGCGCCGCAGGGGGTCAGCGAACCGGTCGCGTGCTCCGTTCTGCTTAGAGCCAATGCTCAGTATCAGCGTTCGGAAAAGAAGTTCGACCTAACAACCTGCTACCCTAAGGGAGGAATTACGTTGGAGGTTCGGGTACAGAGGGAATAGAAAGACATGCTAGATAACAAAAGAATTCACGCCGAACCACCTGCGACCCTAAGGAATGAATTACGTTGGCGAAAGGGCTGAAGCGCAATGGGTTGCACGATAACTAATGGGCGAAAACCTACTACCCGAGGGGAGGGATTACATCTTGGCTGCCACGGGTCTTGAAGGCAAAGGACTCCAGGGCTTTGTACAATGCTTTGGAAGCCGTCAGCGTTTCAGTAGTGCAAGGCCATAAGTACCCGGCGCGGTGCACAGCAAGTTCTAGGTGAGACCTAGGCCCGGCCCAACGAGGACATTTAAAAATCACGTGGCTAGCGGACTCCCAGTTGGTTCCACAATCACACTGAGGTGACGGTACCAGGTTGAATGTGTGTAGCTTGGCTAGGAAGTCCCCGTGGCCAGTAAGGAATTGTGAGAGCTCGTGGTTAAGTCATATTGGTCGCTGAAGTCGTTGCGCCACCGAAGGAAAGAACGAAAAAGTCCATCTTCCTTTGCCTGAGGAGGACCATCTATCTTGCCAGGATTGGATGGCCGACGCCGTCACCCTCTTGACATGTTCCAGTGCCGCAATATGCGCCATATCTCTTGCCGAGCTCTTGGCGGCCGCGATTTTAAGCTCAAGGTCAAGAGGCAGTGTGCCGCAGATGACCTGGAGGGCCTCGGTAGAAGTGGTTTTGTAGGTGCCTGAGATACCCAGCATGGCTTTTTCTGCAGCCTGTTGAGTCTCGAGATATTCTTCTTCGAAGAGGCCTTATGTGCCCAAAACCTAGCTCCATACGCTACCTTAGGAAGAAAGACACACCTATGAAGGTTTGTTCTTGCTATGTGCTCGATATGACGGTTGAAATTCCTGTGCTGATCCAGTCAAACTCCCAGGTATTTGGCTGAGGAACTGGACTTAATGTTTTCGGTGCCAAAACGAATGGTGAAACCAGGGACAAGAGAGCCCTTCGATACCATGGCAATCGATTTCCCGGCCGAGAAAGTGAGACCTCTGAACTGTCCCCACTCAAGTACCGGTTTGAGCGCATCGGCCGACCTCAGTAACAGTTCCCGCCTTGTATCCGCGGCGATGGAGATAGCAATGTCGTCCGCGTATGCCTGGATTGAGGTAAACTCGGGGAAATCGCACCGCAGAAGCGCCTCCATGGTAACGTTCCACAACTGCGGGCCAAGGATGGACCCCTGAGGACATCCCCGAGTTAACCTGACGCTTTTGTTGACGCCTCCTAGCGTCATTGAGGCGGTGCGCCTATTCAGGTAGCTCGCAATAATGGCTATAATCCCCTGTGAGGCGCCGACTGCTTCCAGGTCAGAGAACAGAGCCCGCCAGTCTAAATTGTCGAAAGCTCCTGATATGTCCAGGAAGACCGTAAGGACATGTTTTTCGGATCTACCATTAATCCAGTCTAACAGATGGGCGATAGCGTGCTCTGTGCCCCGAGTGGCCGTGAACCCGAACTGTTTGCCGGAAAGCTTTGGGGCACACTGCTCCTTCAGTCTCTGGTTTATGGATTTCTCCAAAGTCTTACCCAGGACTGGAAGTAAGCTAACTGGACGGAAAGCTTTTGGTGAACTCCGATCTCTGCCCGGAGATTTCGTAATGGCCACCACGTCAGCAGTTTTCCAGATATCTGGGAAAACGGCCTCCCTAAGGCATAAATTGAATAACCTAACCAGAGGGGGCAGGAGAAAGTGCCGGGCGACCTTAACCATTTTCGCCGTGATTCTATCAAGACCTGGCGCCTTGTTTGGTGCCATAGAGCTGAGGTGCCGGGCTATTTCACCATCAGTTATCGGTTCGGCCACGAAGAGGGGGCCCTCAGAGTACGCTGGTTCCGTGAATGCCTGCTCAGGATCAGACGGGATGAGGGAGTTAAGGAGGAAATCCACGGTCTCGCTTAACGTCATCGTCCTGGTTCCGTCTGTTCTCACAAGGGACCCTGGCACGGTGGGGCGGGTTGATCTCCCTTTAAGCCATCTGTATAGCCTACCCCATGTCTCGTTGCCTCCTCGCGTGCAAAAGTCTTTCCACGAAGCCTTCTTTTCCCTCCTCAAGATGGCAATGAAGTCGTTCCGTGCGCGATTAAACGTCCTTCTTGCCTCTGGGGTTCTATCCAGACGGAGTCTCCTCGCAGACGCTCGCATGCGGCTTCTGGCTGTCCCGAGATCCGCCGTCCACCAGGGGGGTAACACCTTTGCCTTACACTTTGATTTGGGAATAGACCGATCGGGAGCTCCGAGAATGGCCGATGTCACTAGTCTGGCCAGCTCTCCGACCGTGCCAAAGGTGTTACTCACATGAGGAAGTAGGATCCTAAGGTGGTCTGTAAAAAGGGTCCAGTTCGCCTTCCCCATGGAATACCTCGGTAGGTTTCTATAGAACAGCTGGGGCGAGGTGATAACGTCGAACCTAACAATGTGGTGGTCGCTGGTGGTTTCGTCAGGAACAACAGACCAGTCGCGGATTATATCTGCAGCTGAGCGTGAAGCCAGGGTAATTTCAATATTGGATGAGCCTCTGGGACCATGAAAAGTGGTGAACTCACTTGGACGATTTAAGCAAACTAGATTTCTATTGGCAATCAACTCCTCAACCATACTACCCCTTGCGTCGGTTCTAGGGCAAAACCATGAGGTGGAGAACGCGTTGGCATCGAGAGCGATGATTACATCCCCGTCTGTTTCATCAAGAAGCTCCTCAAGGCGAGTGACATGGAGGATAGTTGGCTGCCGGTATTTGAAGTACCCTGAGACCAGGGTAATGGGGCCCGAGTCCACTGTTTCAACCCTGATAGACACAAAGTTATCCGTTTGCCCCGGTTGCGGTTCGAAGAGTTGCAGGTCCGGGTTGAAGACGACGATAGCGGCTCCGTAATCCGTGTAGCTAGGTTGGCCTCTTCTAGGAGTGGCCTTGCATAAGAAAGTCCGAATTGGGTTGGTCTCGAAGCCCAGCAGACGGCCCCTGTTGGTGTGCGGCTCCTGGAGTAGGGCAACGTCAATATTGTTTCCTGTACAAAACCTTAAGAGCTGGTCGCTGACGGCAGAGCTTCGGCCCATGTTGTGCTGAACAATTTTAAGTGCGGTGGCCATCATGTGGACATCGTTTGCGCGGGCAATGAACCGTAATCTGTCCGCTGCAATAGATTTGCCATGGCCGCGGTCCTAGCCGAACAGGTGCAACGCTCGCGCACTTGTTATGCACCTTTTAAAAAAGTCGGCACAAAAAACTGATGCGAACTGTAGAAGTTAACAACGAAACTGTGAATTGCCGCAAGAGGGCGCGTCGCGGAGCTCGATAAACGCGGAAACACACGTCAGTACACTACCGCGGTCGGAGCGGCACAGTAGTAGATAGGGACACGTGATTCCCGGGTTTTTGGCTTTCGCCTACGATCACACGGTCCGCCTATTAGCGTTAGGTGCTATTCGCGGGCTGAGGACGTACGGGAGCGACGACGGCAAGCCGGACGATCGGTCCCGGGTCGTCTATGGACCACCAGCACCGGCTGAAGCCGTACCTTTTTGAGGCCGGAGAGACCGAGATCTCTTTGGGTCCGACCCCCCACTAGGTCCAGTGGTTTCGGTTTCCACTATCTTCACGCTGGTCCCACAGCCACCACGTTTCAGCCGAGGTAGGCTCCTCAACCTTGAGGGGCACTGAGTCCCGGACGGCAAGCCGGGCGGGCGTACAGTGGGGCTCCCCTCTCCCGTGGCACCGACTTGGTTTTAAGTTGACGTCGGTAGGTCAACCCGGTCCCCATTAATCAGGGCACCTCCCACTATTTTGGCTTCCCAGGCCGGCTAGTGGTGAGCCAGGTTTGCCATGAAGGCGGAGATCGCCGTAAAAACGACGGTTTACTTAACTGACTTTTGAGAAGTGGATCCATTGTCAAATTCCATAATCTAGGTCCGAACTTGGATCCTTGGGGGCGTCCTCTGATAAGTTGTATTGAACGGCTAACACTACCAATTCTATATTTAGCGGTTCTTTCTCGAAGGTAGTTTATTGTCAGTGATATGAGCTTTTGGTCACAGCCAATTGCCGCCATGTCTCGTACCAGCATCGGCCATCTGACGTTGTCAAAAGCACCACTGATATCGATTATCCAATTTTCGACTTCATTAAGTGCCGTGCCTGTACCCTTTGTCGGTCGGAAGCCGTGTTGATTCGGGCTGAGTTTGGACCCGCAGTCCATCTCCAGTAGGTTGCAGATAACGTCTTCCAATATTTTGCCTAGTACCGGGAGCAAACTTACCGGCCTATAGCTCTTGGGTTGTAAAGGGTCCTTATTTTTCCCCTTAATGATAATAACTACTTTCGCTTGCTTCCAGCATTTTGGGAAAATCTCCTGTTTAAGACACAGATTTACTAGTCGGAGGAAGTCATCTTCGATGGCTGGCCAGACGGTTTTTATTATTTTCGCAGTTATTCCATCCGAGCCAGGAGCTCGATTTTTCTGTCTCCAAACTATTTGTTTAAGTTGCTCCTTGTCTATACTAAGACTAAGACTTGGTTGTGCAGTTGAAGGAGGGATATCAGGAGTTTGGTCATTTGCCGAATGCGGAATAAGTTCGTCCATAAGTAATTCAATCGTGTCTTTAATGTCATTTGTGTATGATCCATCTCGGCGTGCCAATACGCTTGGTATCTTAGCCGGAGAGTTACCATTAACAAGCCAGTTGGTGATATTGCCACACACATTGCCACCTCTTAAAGGCTTGCTCACGAGCTTTATCCAAATATCTTTTTTGGCTTTCCGTATATTGGCTACATGCCTGTTCCTGGCTTCTTTAAATACCCTCCTTGACTCGTCTGTCGTGTCATTTAGCATTCTTCTTTTAGCCCTGTTTACGGCTGCTTTAGAGATTCCTAGAGATTCGTTCCACCACGGGGGTTTAGCGGTCTTCTTTTTGCCTTGTCTGGACAGTATCTTGGCGCAGGCTTCTGATATACTGTCTGTTAAATTTTTTGCTATATCGTCTGGTGTTTCCATTAGAGGACGCTCTCTGAGCTTAGTTTTCACGTAAGCCAGTAACCTGTCGGTATCGGACTTTCTGACCCGGAATCTTTTCTCGTAAGGGACAGTCAACATATCACATTCCTCAACTAAGGAGAACGTGATCAAGGAGTGGTCGCTAGAGGTATAGGAGGCTGTCATAGCCCAGTCCAAGATTTTGCCTCTTAGATCCCTCGTGAGGGTTACATCGACATTGCTGTTACCACTACTGCCATGGAAGGACCAACCAAAGTTAGCCCGGTTCTCTATATCCAGGTTTAGGGAATTTATCATTTGCTCGACCAATCTTCCCTTATCGTTCCTCCTTGGATCGTTCCACAATGGCGAGAATGCATTCACATCAATTCCTAGGATTGCCCTTCTGCTTAAGGACTGATCTATTCGGGAGATCTCCTGAACGAAGGCGGTCGTTTCTCCACGATACTGGAAGTAGCTGGAAACAATGTCTATCGGTGGCTGACCTGGATGAGACACGTTCAATACAACTGTGTGTTTCGTGTTTAGGTTAAGTTTTTGGATTATATCTAGCTGATCGTTAAAGACCACAATGGCGGCCCAGACACCATGCAATTCGTTCGTCAGAGATTTGACAACTCGGGTATTGCCATTCTCCAGGTCTGATAGAATTCCAGTACGAGTGTATGGTTCTTGGACAATGGCAATATCGATCTTTTCTTTAATACAGTAAGATCGTAATTCAGAAGAGACAGCCAGCGATCTGGCCATGTTTAGTTGGGCTATTTTTATTTGACGTGTTTCTTGAAACCGAGGCCTGATGTACTTTGTTTTATCATTGTTGTCGGCCATGTTCAGTGGTGTGGTGTGCTGCCATCGCTTTGGATTCGGTATCCGTATTCGTGGTTGGTGCCAAACCCTAGTCGGTCATCTTAATCATACTTAAGATCTTATTTTTAAAGATCAAACACGCCTGTGTTCTGCTTTTATGATCTTTTTGGCAATCAAGACATTTTGGTGGGGCTTTGATTAAAGGACAATTTGTTCTCAGAGGTCCTTGTGCCGCGCAGTGCCAACAAGTGACTTCTTTATTGCATTCTGCCGTTTTGTGTTCGTAGCTTAGTCACCTTCGACAAAAGTTGACTTCATCATACTGTTTTATGGGACAGCTTAGCATACCAATGTAGACATTGTGGTTAACCATCTTCTTATATAATTCATTTGAGACTTCTGCCACCCAGTGCACCAAGTTCGGCCTCCGAGGTCCGCATCTGAATATTAGTTTCTCCTTAGTCGCTTCCGTTTCAGTATAGTCATTCTGCGTGGTTAGAGCCATTTTAATGTCCGATTCGTCAAACTCAGTACCAACGTTACGGATTATAACCTTCGGGAGTCTAGGCATCGATTCCCTAATCCCAGGGTCCTCAATAGCGAGTTTCCTAAAGGCCTCAGCAGTTTCGTCGTCACCTGTCTTTATAAGCAAATCACCAGCCTTAGTTTGTCTACATATATCAATCTTTGGTTTATTTGTCTTTCTATTGACTCCTTGCCATATGTCCCTAGTGAGGATTTTACGCTCAACTGAGCCAGCCTTTACAATAAAGGCTGGATGTTTTGGTAACACTTTTATCCTCTGAATATTGATTCTGGAGTCTATGCCTTTGGTTTTAGAGGCAGTCTTTCCGTTTTTTGCCTTTCCGCCATTGTCATCTGCTCCTGCTATGATAGCAGCGTAACTAGACGTATTTTTTACTGATATACTGTCTTCTTTGCCCTCTGTAGAGTTTTTAGGCCTTATATTTTGGGCAATCTTCGCAGTTCTAGCGTAAGACGTTGATTTTCTTCCATGATGTGGTAGAGTATTTCTCTGTTTTCCGTGAGTCTACCTGTCAGGTCAGATTCAATAATTCTGGATGTTAGGTTTATCTCATCCGCTCTTTTACGTATACCCTGAGTCCACTTTTTACCTATTTTTCCACTAACTTCCATCTCTTCAGTGAAGGCGTCGATGTTGGTTTTGCATTGTTCAATTTGTTAAATTCTATTGGCAATAACTGTGTCTCCTGGCGAGGTACTTAGTTTCCTTTTTTTGCCAGTTTGTATGTTATTAGCTGAGGGTGTATCCTCATATATCAGTAGGCTGGTCTGACTTATCAAACTGGACATCGATATATCCAGGTCATACTGCCATGGTATTCTGAAACCCCCGACGGCAGGGCTTGCTACGCGTCCCAGACGCATGAGTATGCCCGGCCGAACGCGCATGGGCGGGACCCTCCGCTTCTGCCGCTCACACAGTCATACTCATTCGGGAAACCCCATGTCTATAGGCTCGCGACTATGTCGCGCCCTTGGACCATTTGGTCCGGCTATTGGTCTGAACGATTTTTTAGTGCTGCCTTTGCGAAGCTTCTGAGGGCTTCATACCTCGTCCGAGTCTTCAGGAATTCACCTCTTGCCGGCGGCCAACTGCATCCGTCTTTCCGCAGTGCCTCTTTTAGTTTTAGCCTTGGACCCTCGGTTCTTCTGCAGGCATACAGTACGTGCTTTACCGTTTCAGCACCTTGGCCGCATCTGCAGTTTGGACTCTCCACCAGTTTAAAGCCATGTAGATGGCAAACGAAGTCTCCGTGGCCCGTCAGCATTTGGCTTGTATAGTGGTCCAGCTCCATCGGCAATTTGTATCTTATTTTTACGTCTGGGATCATTTCCCTTGTCCAGATGCCTTTGGCCGATTCTGACCATCTGGCTTGCCATTCATTAAGGAGATCTTCCTCCGAAGCCGTTCTTTGCTCGCTGCTGATAAGTCCGGCTCTTTCTCTCTGAAGCACCGCCGCTTTCCTTATTTCCAGATCTAGCGGCAGTAAGCCGGCTAGCGCCTGCAAAGCATGCGTCGAGGTCGTTCTGTAAGCACCAGTTACTGCCAAGAGACCCCTACGTTGTATCGACCCGAGTTTAGTCATCGCTTTCCGCGTTTTCACGCCTTTTTCCCAAACACGGGCCCCGTACGTTATTCTTGGCAGGTAAACTGTCTTGTAGACTGTCCTCGCCGTGGTTTGGTTTAGGCCCCAGTTGGCCGACATGAGACCTCTGAGCCTTGAGAAAAGGTCCTTGGAGCCTTCTGAAAGGCTCTCAACATGCGGCCAGTAGGTCCTGCCTCGGTCCAGTGTAATACCGAGATACCTCACATGGTCTTTGGCAAATTTGGTGTCATCACCCATCATAACTGTGAAGTCTGGCTTCTTTCCGCCCTTTAGACATAGTGCCTGCGATTTCCTGGCTGAGAAGCTGAGTCCTCGATCCGCTGCCCATCTACTCAGCATCCTGAGTGACTCTTCAGTCCTCGATAACGCCGTGTTGACCCTGGCCGCACCTGCTATCACGACCAGGTCGTCAGCGTAGGCCAACGTCTCCGTGCTTCTGTCAACCAGAGCGGCATTTGCTGCCACGTTCCAGAGGAGCGGTCAGAGCTGTGAGCCCTGAGGGCAGCCCTTACGTAAAGGTTTGGTAAAGGCCTGCCCCTCAAGCGTCAAGGTCGCCGTTCTATCTCTGAGGTAAGATCTTATCATTCTGATACTGTCACCAGACCCGCCGACTGATTCTAGATCCATCATTAAGGCCTTCCAAGAGAGGTTGTCAAACGCGCCTGAGATATCCAGAAATGTTCCGATCACGTATCTGCTGGAACTACTCATGGATATGTGTTCCAGCTTATCAATTGCAGAAAGAGTCGACCTTTCTGGCATGAAACCAAACTGCCTGTCGCTCAAGTTACCTGATATTTCCAGTTTCAGTCGGCTCGCAATCAATGTCTCCAGCACCTTTGCGATAACCGGGAGCAGGCTTATAGGTCTGTAGGTCTTAGCGCTTTCTACGTCCATTTTGTTTCTCTTCCTTACGAGAACAAGCTCGGCATTCTTCCAGGACTCTGGGAAGGTGTGGATTTTTAGTGCATCCTTTTACAAGGAGACAAGTCTTGTGTCGACTATCGGCCATGCCTTTCTGAGAATTCCGGCCGTAATTCCGTCAGAGCCAGGTGCTTTGTCTGGGCCTATTCTCCAGATGGCTGCCTTGACTTCGGCAAGTGTCACATCGCTGTAGTCGGCTCTCAGCTCGACTCTGTCCGTTACAGCGCTATATATTTCATGTACATCGTCCGGTACGAATACCCGGAGTAGTTCTCCAGCCGTGTCCTCCACGTTGTCAGTCAAACTACCATCATCCCGACGTATTACCGATGGGGGATCCCGGGTTCTGGATCCTTCCTTAGCCCATCTGAACGCCGGGCCCCAGATGTCATTGTTGCCTTCCTTGGCAAAGTTACGCCAAGTGGCCATTTTCGACCTTCTTATCAGACCGGTGTGAAGGTTTCTTGTTTGTTTGTATGTCCTTAGATTACTATCAGAGCCACAGTCTCTGGCGACACGTCTGGCTCTGTCGAGGCTTCTCTTGGAAGCCGTGAGGTCCCTGTTCCACCAGGGTGGTTTTATGGATGTGCGGCTCTTGCCTTTGAGAGGGATGGACTTTTCCGCAGCTTGACGAATGATGCCTGTCAGAGAGTGGCCCTAGAGTCCACGTCTCCTATATCTGGGGTATTCTGCAGACCCTGGCATAGGTTTCTTGAGAATCCGAGCCAGTCCGCCTTTCTGGTATTGAATCTGACCTTGGTATGCGGGGGGATAGGACGGAGACCGGTGATCTCGAATTCTATTAGCCTATGGTCGCTGTCAGTCACATCAGCTTTGAGGTCCCAGTTAACTATTCTGTCGGCGATGTCATTCGTGGCGATGGTGAGGTCGATGTTCGACTCTCCCATGCCCAGCCTTTTATACGTACTGAGGACATGTCTTTTGTTTTTAATTATCATGTGATTTGCCTCTATGAATTCTGAGACCATAGAACCCCTGGCATTGCTTTTGTCACAAAACCAGTCTGGCGAATGCGCATTCGTTTCGGCGCCCAGGACTACGTGCCTGCGGTTCTCTAGGTGAGCCTGTACCAATTCAAGGAAACTTCCAGTCGGTCTGTTGTATTTAAAGTAAGCTGATAGCAAGGTGAGGCTGGAGCCCTTGCTATCTTTTATGATTGCTGCAGCAACATTGGGGTTCTGCATGCTTGATTTAAGGACCTGCAGATAGGGGTTAAGGACTATTATTGCCGCACCGGCCTGGATGTCCAGGTTACCCTTTAGTACGATCATTCTAATCGGGGCATGCTCAAACCCCGATACGGCATCCTTACCAACCGTTAATGGAGGCTCTTGTACGAGCAGAATATCTATACCTTTTTTAATGCAATAGTCTCGGAGTTGCTCCGAGACTATGCGCTGGCCGTTCATGTTATGTTGAGCTATTTTCAGCATGGCGAAATTCCGAAGTCGTTCCGGTGCATGTTGTTGATAATGGCCGCTGTCTTGGCCCTACATTTGGCGTATGACGCCTTGTGGTCGCCTTTACAGTTAGCACATTTGACGGTGCTCTTGTCACATGTCCGGCTGTCATGTGACCCGGCACACGTTCTGCAAGTTGGAGAGAGTGCCCTACACTTCAGCGCAGTGTGCCCGTATTTTTGGCAGTTATAACACCGTGTACTGTTCTTATGTATCTTTATTGAGCAACGACTCATCCCCATCAAGACCTTTTTATTTTCAAGTTTGCAGAAGGCTCCAGGATCCGACTCCACTACCCAGTGGGTAGTGTGCCGCTCTCTAGGACCTAGCTTGTGTAGCGGTTTGATCGATTTGACATCCTCCGGGCTTAGGTCTAGCTCCGGGTTTTGCACTTGTATCTGTTCGGCTATAAGCTCAGCGCTTATGTCTGCCTCGACGTCGTATATTATAAATCTTGGCCGCCTTGGCCCGACTTCTATGAGGCCCTTGGCCTGTCTTAGCACCTCCAACGTATCGTCATCATCTGGGATGAGGGTTAGGCCTGAGGAACTTTTCATCGTCCTTACTCTTGGTGCTTTCGTCCTGCTCAGGACGTCTGCCCAGACCCCCTTCCGGGTGGTCTCAGGGTCTACATTCGGGTCGTCAACCTTAAGTACGAACCGGGGTCCAGTTTTATCATCACGGCCTTTCTGAATTAGTTTCTTAATGCTCTTGCCTTTGCTAGGCATTGGCTTGGGGATGGCAGCAGTGTTTTGTGCCATTTTTTCTGTACCTACCTTATCTGAGGGTTTTCCCGTTACTAGTGCGTAGCTACTGAAGTTTTTGTCGCCCAGCCTAATGTATTTTAGGCCGATACTACTTGTATCATCTCCTTATTCCCGTTCCAGCTTACGTTTGCAACCGCAACATACTTGTTACAGTATTTACCTAACGTGAGGTTTTACCTAACCTGTAGGTGCTGGTTTAATATAATTATGACGGCGCCTGGTTCAGCCGTGGCAACTAGTTAGAGACAGGCACGTTTCGTTTCCTGTCTCTCGCAGCTTTTTTAGTCAGCTTCCTTGATCTGGTTGTAGCTTTCCATTTTCGTTGGTCCAGTTTATCACTTTCGAGAAGGCTGTTGTTGTCTTTGACTGAGCATGTGGCCAGAGTCCTGTTCAAGAAGATTGCAGATTACATCTTCGAGGATTTTACCTAACACTGGTAGAAGGCTTACCGGCCTATAACTTTTCGGTTTCAACGGATCCTTGTTCTTTCCCTTTAGTAGCACGACTACCAGTGCGTACTTCCATATGTCTGGGAATAATTCCCATCTCAAGCAGTTGTTTATCATGCGAAGCAGATGAACCCCTATGACCGGCCACGCCGCCTTTACTATTCTTGCTGTAATCCCGTCTACTCCGGGGGCGCGATTTTTCTGTTTCCATACTATCGCTCGCAGCTCTTCAGTATCAATCTTCAATGTTTGGGTACTACTCTGCTGTACCACAGGCTGAGGGTCATTGTTCGAGTGCGGGATTAACCCGTTGACCATAAGTTCTATTAATTCGTCGATGTTTGATGTATAGGTACCATATTGTCGGGCTAGCACAGATGGTACTTTAGCCTCCTGACGACCGCGGATTATCCATTTGGTAATCTTACCCCAAACTCTATTGCCGCTGAGGGGTTCTTCTATCGATGCACACACGCACACGATCCGCGGCAGTGAACTGAGCGCAACGCCCGATGCGCGCGACGCACACACGCGCACGATCGTGCCCAATGAACTGAGCACGACGACTCGGCGGCGGCGGCACAACACTCGACGCGCGACGCGCACACGCACACGATCGTGCCCGGCGAACTGAGCACGACGATTCGGCGGCGGCGCCCGGCGATGGGCGGCGGCTTAGTCGCCAGCTGATCGGCGGCGGCGGCGGCGCGATCAGCTGTTCACGGCGTCCTACGTGACTAACGGCGGCGGCGAACGTTTTCACTCGCGTCGACTTGACGCAAAACTTTGCGCACTTGGTACGCACGCGCAAACACACGCACAGCGGAACCGATAACGTCGTTCACTTCGTCTCGACGAGACGCGTCCAACGCGCGAACGCGATTGTCGATCGGTCCACCCGTTCGCCCGGAATTAAGGGTTGAAGAAAAATCCCCACCTCTTTCCCCAGGCTACTGAGGGGCTCGAAAGCGGGCTCGTCCGAATCCCCGGAACAACACGAACTGAAATCCGTCGAGTCCGACAAGATCCGACCAGCCAACTCCGAGAAAACTCGATTCGACAATTTACCGCGAACACACGACCGGCGATTCACGGCGTCACCGAAGGAAAACTTTCGCCCTCCCTCGGGAACTTTACGAGAATCTCGTTGATCCATTCATGCGCGTCACTAATTAGATGACGAGGCATTTGGCTAGTTTTCAGTTCAGGCGCTGCCCAACAGATGGGTATCAAGCCAATCCGTTGTTTGGTGTGGCTAAACGCCGAGCTTACCCCGTGAAGCCATGGGAGAAGGTAAAGGATCACGGGGTTAGCCGTGATCATCATTAAACCGCCTAACTAAAGGAAGTTTTAGGACTATAACTACGGGAAGAAAGGAGTGAGCAATGGAAGGGAACGAGGAGCTGAGGACGGTGAGTACCTCAGTGTTTTTGCGGGCGTTGCGGGGTCTCATCCGACCCCGGCCCGAAAGTGTGTGCGTGTCTTACGGTTGAAGAAATACCAGCCGAAGAGCGTGCCCCGCATAACCCTGGTAGGGATGCTCGCGAGGAAACGACTCGACAGCCCAAGCGCCCGAAGGCTCTGGATACTCTCCGGTAACCAGATGCCACGCCAGGTTAGCGTGGCAGCGACCGTTTGTACGTTAGTCGATGGATGTTCGGCGCGAATCAAGGTCTTAAGATCCGCTCGGTCCTGTTATTTCCGGACCTTGTTCATATGCCACTCTCGGGCGTATTTGGACGAAACAACTTGCACATCACAGATGACGGAAACATGGCCTCTTGTCTCGTCGCTTCTCAGGGCGACGATGTCCGGCTTTAAGTTCCCGCCCTGTAGCTTGAATGTGCGTTCAAGTTCGACCTTGTATTTCCTATCGCTGAGGTCACTCGCTAACCTCTTTACGACGCTATTGTGTCTTCCCAGCCTTTCTTCATGAGTTCGGGGACAATATTGTACGATGTGGGCAATGGTCTCCGAGGGAACGCCGCAAGCCCGACATTTCGTCGGACCGTTGCGCCCCCGGTTGACACGCTTGCGACTCGGAAGCGCGTTAATCCTGATCTGGGTGTAGCGTTTGAAGTCCTTTCCGGCAATGCCGTTGGGAAATCTTAGCCATGCCACAGATTCCGAGCCCCCGGAGCGTAATTTGAGCTCCGAGCCGTCCACCGACCCATGAAGACTTTGGGTGTGGCTTTGTCGCTTTTCTATCCGGGCGACACATCACTAAATTTTTAGCTTCATTCCTTCTGGAATTGAGAGGCCGGAAACCTAGTAGGTTAGGACCTGGTTGCCTACCTTCGTAGGTAACGTTCGAGTTGAATGGCCCGGGTGCGCCATTTCCAACTGAGTTGCGTATGGCTTCAGCCAAAACGCCTAGACATGGGATTTCCTCGTACAAATTGTGCAGTGTGTTATCTGCTCCAGCTTGTCCGGGGGGGAGTAAATCTCCATAGTATCCACCAAATCCTCCTAAGATGGATGTTGGTAGAGAGGGTGCAGACACATAAATGTGTTGCCCTGTGGTGGAAACAATATTTCCCACTAGTTGAACTTGCCTGAGTATTGGTTCAGGTAAGTTGAAGGAGGACACTTGCGAGTCCTCGAAGAGTAGTTGTTCCTCACTAGTGAGGATTTCACCATTCTTCTTTTTCAAGGAGACCAAACGCATCCAGATGCATGCTGTCATATAATAATCGAGATACTCTGGTAGCATTGTCTTTTGAAAGTTGGTGTCATCTGTTGAGTACTGTTCGTACGTCGCACGAGACACCTCGATCGCTGCAGGCAGCGATGGAGAAAAAGTGAGTCTAGGAGCCACTTCTCTGGCGGACATGCCCGTCTGAAATAGTGATACTTCAGATGGACGTGTGGTTTTGATATCCACTGAAGAAGTTTCCTTCTTTCTAGTGGGACCGGGAAGCTCAGCCGGAGCTGTCTTCGGGGAAGGCTTGGTTGGTTGGCCTTGTCTCTTGGGCGCCGGAGCGCGCCAGGAGTTCACGGCTCGAGCATCACGTTGCTTAGAGGGATGGCCTCTGTACGTGTTTACTGGGTTGGAGCGCGTGGAATCACTTGGTGATTGGGTGTTATCAGCCATAGTTGATGAGTGTTAGTTGCGCGTCGTCGCGTGGTTTGTATCATGTTACGTGATGACCACGTGCGACGACACGACCAACGTTTTCGGGTTACCTTTTTAAAGAAGGAGACGATACGGTAGACGAATGGTTAAAAGGTAATGATCGTTTATTATAATTAATTCGACACAATTATCGAACACCGCGAATGCGGGCGATGACGGTGGTCACGAGGTTTTCGTCGACGCGTGACGGGCTATGTCGACGATAGAGAGGAGAGGAAAAACGAGCGTGCGTTTCGTTGTTACGTCGTTCGTAGTCGCGAGAGAAGAGAGCGTCGGAGCTGGCCGCCGCTTCGATGCGGTGGTCGCTCGCGCCGCCGAATACCATGGTGACCAACCGTCTATCAATGTGACCGCCTCCGGGCGGGAATTATGTGGTGGTGGCTCACCACATTACTAGTACGTGCCTGCATCGTATTCACTCATGCGACCGCCTACGAATCCGACACCCAGATACCCCCAGAGCGAGCCCACATCGAGTGTCGGCAGGCTTTCTCCATCAATGGAGTAGACCTCCGTTAAAACTTTCAGTTTGGCGTCTCGCCCGGAGGGCACTAGGGTCAGAGATGCAGATTTCCTTAGATTCAGCCTCAGATCAGCAAAATTTTTTAAACTGCCAGTGAATGCTTCACACGCGCGACGTAGTCCGTGGGGCGTTTCCGCCACCAAGATGACATCGTCGGCAAAGGCGAGTGCATTAATCTTTGCAGTGCCCATTTGGTAACTTATTTCTGTGTCAATGGCTTTAAGAACCGTGTCTAGCACCAAATTGAACAAAAGCGGTGACAGTGGGTCGCCCTGCCTAACGCCTTTTGTAACCCTCAAAGCCCGAGAATTCTGTCTCGCGAGCTGTAGAAACGTGTCACTGCGAGAGTACATTCCGCAAATGTAGTCCACGAAGCCGGCACCCCGCATTGCGGAAGTGATGGACTCGTGGGAGACAGAATCAAACGCCTTCGATAAATTGAGAGACGCAAGACAAAGTCCCCTACACACCGCGCGGGCGTTCCGGAGCAGGGCGTTGGGGACGAAAATATTCACGGCCACTCCGTCCGCACACCAGAACGCACGCTGGCGCGCATCCACCAGACACAGTTTTTCCAGACGCTTAGCTAGAATCCTATGGAAGTGCCGGAGCGCAATTGACGCGATTGAAATCGGCCGATAGTTTTCCGGCATGTCTGGGTCACCCTTCTTGGGAACGAATATGGTGCGGGAATCCGTAACGTGTTGTGGTAACTTCCCGCAGGCGATAAACAAGTTGAAGAGGCCTGTTAAAAGGTCGATCGGGAGTCGCCGCCAAAGCCGGGCTGGGAACCCGTCCGGTCCGGGCGCTGCCCTCATCCTTGGGAGACTTTTGGCGACTTCCTCAGTGGAAATCGGACCGAATATGTCGTGGACGCATCCTTCCGTCGACTCGCTGGTCGTCGGAGTCGGGTTTGGGTTTCGAGAATTGTTTTTATCCGTTAGTAACGGAACCCAATATGTTATCATCTCGTCGAAGCGTGGCATTGCTGCCGACGCATCGACACCGGATAGGACGCGGTCAGCGACAGTCTTCGGGTCTTTTAACCACTCAGTTACGTTCCGCCGCACATCCCGGCTGGAACGCCCATGGGCGTGTCCCCCTTTTCTGCCGCTTAGTCCTTATGTGCTCATTCGAGACACCTCATGGCTATGGCATCGCGAGTATGTCGCTGCCGCGTTCCAGCCTTGTAGGTCTCCCTAATACTTTTTAACGGTCTTTAGCGGTCTTTACGGTTCTTCAGGCTGTTGTTTGCGAACTTCTGTAATGCCATATAGGCTTTCCTTGTCTTTATGAACGCCCCGTCGCCGGGGGGCCAGGTTTCTCCTAGACTTAGCATAGTGCTTTTAAGCTCTTCTCTTAGAGTTGCAGTTCTTTGACATCTGTATAGTACGTGTGCCACGTTCTCTGAGCCGCCACCGCACTTACAGTTCTGGTTCTCTACCAGCTTAAATCTTTTACGTTGTGCCAGAAAATCACCATGTCCGGAGAGGAATTGGCACGTATAGTGATCCATCTCCATTGGGATTTTCCTTCTATCGATAACTGACGGTATCATCTTTTTCGTCCATTCGACTTTATCTGTTTTTTCATATCGTTCTTGTCATTCCCTGTTTATTTTATCGGTTTCTCTGTCATATTCCTCCTGGGGCATTTCCCCGAGTTGGTGTTTTTGCTTAATGATCAGCTCTTTTATCTGGAGGTCTAATGGCGGTATGCCGGCTATTGCGATGAGGCAGTTTGTTGAAGCCGTTTTGTACGCACCAGTTATTGCTAGTAAGGGTCTTCTTTGCATGCTGCCGAGCGCTTTAATAATTTTCTGGAGTTTTATTCCATCGGCCCATATTTCTACTGCATACGTGATGCGTGGCAGAAAGACTCGGTCGTATATTATACGAGCCGTGTGTCGGTTCATACCCCAATTTGCCGAAGTCATGGATCGTAACCTATCATATAGGTCCTTGGACTTGTTTGTTAGTGACTTTATGTGTTCCCAGTAGCGCCGTTTAGGGTCTATTATGACTCCTAGATATTTAACTTTGTTTTCCGCCGTTATTTTTTCGGGGTTTACAGGGTCTACCTCCGTACCAAAGTTGACCGTGTATCCCGGTTTTAGTCCGCCTTTAAGGGACATTAGCTGGCTTTTATCGGGTGCGAACTCCAAGTCCAGTTCTCTTGCCCAATCCTTGATCTTTTCTAGGTGTTTTTCGATTTTCTGTATGGCCGTAGGTGGTCTGACTGCGCCCACCATTAGCGCTATATCGTCCGCGTATGTTATTATTTTGGCTTTTTCGTCCATTTTTATCTCGAATATCTTAGTCATGGCAACTTTCCACATGGTTGGGCCGAGTTGCGAGCCCTGCGGGCTACAAAGCCATGTTGTTCCCCGATGGTATCGAGGTCCGTTTCTGTCTTTATCCTGTTTATGATCATTGTTTCAAGGGCCTTACCGAGTACCGGTAGTAGGCATATCGGTCTGAACGACTTAGGGTTCGACCGATCTTTCCTTCCGCTCTTGGGGATTATAACGACTTTGGCTTCTTTCCACGAGTCGGGAAAGGTTGCCTCTTTGATGCATCTGTCGAACAGCCCAGTTATGCTGTCGGCTAGTATCGGCCATGTGTGTCTGAGGATCCCCGAGGAGATACCATCGGGTCCTGGAGCTTTATTAGTTTTTATTCGCCATATTGCATTTTTTACCATGTCTGGGGTCGTTGTAGGTTCATGTGACATCATCGGACCCTGCCATGTGGTCGGGCCGGGATCCGGATCTCTTGGAAAGAATGTTTTTAGGAGTAAGTTTGCGGTTTCTTCGCATGTCTCTGTGGTAGCGCCTGAGTAGATAGGGACATCGTCACCTGTTTGGAGTTTCCTCCTACACCCCGGAACCCGGTCTATGAGATTTCTCTCTTCACCCGGCGACGGGGGCACCCGAACTAGGCCGGTTTGACCCGACTTAGTGCGGGCAGCGACGAGGCGAGGGGTTTTTAAACCCCACCGGCTATGCCGGGTTTTCGCCCGTCTACCTGTTTGATTTTGGCTGGTCAGGCCTCCGTCAACCACTGGTAAGGCCACGAGACTATCCAACTCGTTTCTCACTTTGGTATGAGTAACCGTCAGGTGTTTATATTCCTACCGACAGAGTGGCTAACTTCCCGGGAGTCGCCCGGAGGCCTTCACCGTTAAGTGTCGCCTAGCCAGCATTCGGCTATTCACCACTTTCGTCGCTGTGCGACCGCCACTACGTTCACCAACCGCAGACTCGGCCGCCGGTCCGTTTCCGGACAAGCACCTAACCGAAGCCATCCCGTAGTACCCATCTCTCGCTTGTTGTTAGCGAACGTCCATGGGTTTGACGTTTCGGCGAGGGTAGACCCGTACCGCCTCCCGACTATTTGCTTATGTATGACCTGCTAGGCTAGTGGTGGGCCTACTATCGCACGGACCACCTAGGCGACCGTGGACGTGTTCTGGTAACAACCCCTATTGTTTAACGTGCTAATAGTTCCACCGCCACGCCCGCAGGCGTATGCAGACGCTATGCGCCGTGCATCCATTCAAGGATCCGCCTTGCCTCCGTCCTGCCTTTGACGGGCAGATCCGGTGGTTCGGCTGTCCCTCCTCCGCGCCGATCCCAGACGCACTCAGTGTAATACACGTGAGTCACTGGTCGTGGTATGCAGCACTGGCCCCGCAGAGCTGACTTCCGCATCCACTGTCACCATCCACCACATTATTTCTACGCGCCCCTGACGCACTCAGTGCAAGCACGTGAGTCACCAGCCGGGAGTCACGGCACTAACCCCGTAGGGTCGACTTCCGCAACCCCAGACGCTGTCATCGTTACAACTCTGCTCCTCGCACCCCAGGTGCCCCCAGCCTTTCACTAAGTTCCGGGCGTGGGTCAAGTTCCGATTATCCGGCCGCGGAGTTCCACGGCAGCATGGACGAATTCCGCGAAGACCCTAAAGATCTCCGGTCTTTTCACCAGCTCCCGCGGTTCACACGGCCAGGTCCGGCCGCCACCATCCGTCAGATCGACCAGTGCCCGTCTCGCATCGTTCAAATACGGACACTCAAACACGACGTGTGATGCCGTGTCCGGTGCGCCGCAGTGTTGACACTCAACGGTCGCAGATTTTGCGAAGCGTTTAAGATAGGATAGTAGATAGGGACAATAATGATTTTATCCACCTTCGACTTAGCCTACGGCTAGTGGTCGTTTCTAGCGGAATCCACAGCCCCAGCGAGTCCAACTCCAGAGGCCCAGGATGTTGTTGGGCCTCAGTGTCAGGGGCATGAACCTTGCGGCCATGGGGCTCCCCTGACCCCGCTGTACGGGTTGTCGGTCAAGGTCGGTATTTAAACATGACCTTGACCCAACCCCGGTTGGTGGTTAACTCAGGTTGCGTGGGGTCGTCTGGCCCATCCCAGTGTGCTGGGCCCTGCGCTGACGTGGGAGCTAGTCCCACGGTGGTTGTACTTGGACTTCATCCCTCAACTGCAGTTTCTCCTGTTGTCTCTGAGCTTCTTTGGAAGTGAGGGCTTCCTTGGCGAATATTTCTAGCGCTGACCAGGCCTTCCTTGATGCGGCGAATGTTTTCCTGTCGCATGGCCATTCGACTCCTATTGTCGTGAGTGATTCGATCAGCTTAGTCCTATGGGTTGACATATTTGGACACGTGAACAGGATATGCTCAGCTGATTCATCCTCTGCTCCGCAATTGCAACGTGGGCTTCCTGTTAGGTTGAATCCGTATAGCTTGGATTGGAAGTCACCGTGACCCGTTATTAATTGAGTTGTATAGTGTCCGAAAGTTATTGGCGTCGTTATTCTGGATCTTATGTCGGGGAAGAAACCGTATGTCCATCGACCTTTAGTGGAGTGATCCCATATATTTTGCCATTCAGTGATACATATCTGTTCAGCCTCCTGCTTCGGCATGCCCTGGCCGATCCTTATGGCCATTTCGATCTGTAAATATATCGGAGGCGTGCCGGCCACCACCTGCAATGCCCTGGTGGATACGGTAGCATATCCCGTAGTTACGGCCAGGAGCACTCTTCTTTGTGCCGATTCGAGCTTCGTTTTTACCGCTTTTGACGTGACTGATGGGTACCAGACACTGGCTCCGTACGTAATCCTTGGGATGTATACCGCTTTGTAAGTAGATAGGGACATCGAGGTTCCCGGGTTTGTGGCTTTCGCCTACGATCACCCGGTCCACATGTTAGCACTAGGCGCTATTCGCGGGCCGGGGAAGTACGGGAGCGACGCCGGCAAGCCGGACGATCGGTCCCGGGTCGTCTATGGACCACCAGCACCGGCCGAAGCCGTACCTTTTCGAGGCCGGAGAGACCGAGGTCTCTTTGGGTCCGACCCCCCACTAGGTCCAGTGGTTTGGGTTTCCACTATCTTCACGCTGGTCCCACAGCCACCACGTTTCAGCCGAGGTAGGCTCCTCAACCTTGAGGGGCACTGAGTCCCGGACGGCAAGCCGGACGGGCGTACAGTGGGGCTCCCCTCTCCCGTGGTACCAACTGGGTTTTTAGTTGACGTCGGTGGGTCAACCCGGGGCGAACCCCTCCCACTATTTTGGCTTCCCGGGCCGGCTAGTGGTGGGCCTGGGTCGCCGTAAAAACGGCGGTTTTCAGTCGTGAGCGACGACTAACGCTTCCACACCCTATCCTCTGATCTCTCTCTCCTCGTCCTGTTTCGCCGTGACGGTGGCTCTCGCGAACCTCGCCAAGGCCTCGTATCTCTTCCGCGACTTTAGAAACTCGGACGGCGCGCAGGGCCAATCCCCGCCTTCGCCGCCCAACGCTCCCCTCAATCTCCCTCTGTCCTCTCTCCACCTCTCGCACTTGAACAAAACGTGCTCGACCGTTTCCGCCTCGGCTCGACACTTGCACAGCACGGATCTGACCAGCCTCAACGAGTGCAACTTCGCGTTGAAGTGCCCGTGGCCGGTCAGGAACTGCACCGTGTAGTAATCTAGCACGAGCGGTAGCATCAACCTCTCCCTCACGTCCGGCAGCAGACCGAATGTCCACCTGCCTTTCTCCGACTCGTTCCACCTGCGCTGCCATTCGTCGAAAACACTGTCTCTTTCCTCGTCCTTCTCGGTCACCGTCTTACGACCTGCCTTGAAATCTTTCAGCGCGGCGTTCCACCGGACCTCCAGGTCCAGCGGCAACTGCCCAGCGACCACCTGCAGCGCGTCTGTCGAGGTGGTCCTGTACGCCCCCGTCAGAGACAGGAGCGCCCTTCGCTGCTTACTCCCAAGCAACCTTACGGCCTTCTTGGTCCTCACCGCCTCATGCCAGATCTCCGAGGCGTAACATATACGCGGTAGAAACACCACGCGGTATATCACCCCCGAAGCGGCCTGCCTCATACCCCAATTGGCGGACGTCGCCGCCCGCAGCCTACTGTACAACTCGTCCGATTTTCCTGCCACCGTCGAAAAGTGCGCCCAGAAGTTCCTCTTATAATCGACCTCCACTCCCAAGTACCTCACCGGACTGACAGCCGTGATAATACTATCCCCGAATGGGATCGTGAAACCAGGTTTCAGTCCTCCCTTCAGCGACATTGCCTGGGACTTAGCTGCGGAGAAGGTTAAGCCTCGCTCCGCCGCCCAGCCTCTCACCGATTCCAAGAAACCGTAGATCCTGTTACGGATGACGTCAAGATTGGTCCCTGCTGCCAGGACCGCCAAGTCGTCGGCGTACGCCAACTACCTTAATCCTGTCGTCTCTCTCAATCCTCAAGGCCTCGTTCATCGACATCTTCCACAAGACCGGCCCGAGCTGTGAGCCTTGGGGACAGCCCCGCGTCAGACGTGATAGCGCTGATGGTGGACTTTCCTGTCGTAAAACCGGATTCCATGACAATTCAGCGCGGTAATTTTAGCTCACGACAATTAAGCGCTGACATTTCAGCGCAACACAAATCAGCGTATATGACATTTCAGCGCAACACAAGTCAGCGTATACGACATTTCAGCGCAACACAAGACAGCGCATACGACATTTACGCGCAAGACATTTCTCACATCATGTTTATTAAAATATACTTAATTAATTGTTAGTAAATATAAAAAATTCCCAAATTAAAATCATTATCGATAAATGCACATTTATTAATCTTAATTAATTGAACAAAATAAATATAAAAAATTCATAAATTAAAATCATTATTGCTAAATACACATTTATTAATCTTAATTAATTGAACAAAATAAATATAAAAAATTCATAAATTAAAATCATTATTGCTAAATACACGTTATATTATAATATAATAAATCACTTGTTTAAATTAATATTATGAGCAATTCCTTGTAAGTAATCATTGAGTGGTCGGTTTTCGAAATCGTTGCATAGATGTAACATTCTTTTTGCTGAATCTTTATACTTCGATTTTTTTGGTGGTACATCACCAGCAATCAGCTGTTCGATAGTCATCTTATTAATACTTTCTTCTTTTTTTAAACAATTAATAAATTTCCATATAGTAGGATGCGAAGACGTTAAAAGAGCAGAAAACCCATTCGCTCGCGCCGCCGAATACCATGGTGACCAACCGTCTATCAATGTGACCGCCTCCGGGCGGGAATTATGTGGTGGTGGCTCACCACATTACTAGTACGTGCCTGCATCGTATTCACTCATGCGACCGCCTACGAATCCGACACCCAGATACCCCCAGAGCGAGCCCACATCGAGTGTCGGCAGGCTTTCTCCATCAATGGAGTAGACCTCCGTTAAAACTTTCAGTTTGGCGTCTCGCCCGGAGGGCACTAGGGTCAGAGATGCAGATTTCCTTAGATTCAGCCTCAGATCAGCAAAATTTTTTAAACTGCCAGTGAATGCTTCACACGCGCGACGTAGTCCGTGGGGCGTTTCCGCCACCAAGATGACATCGTCGGCAAAGGCGAGTGCATTAATCTTTGCAGTGCCCATTTGGTAACTTATTTCTGTGTCAATGGCTTTAAGAACCGTGTCTAGCACCAAATTGAACAAAAGCGGTGACAGTGGGTCGCCCTGCCTAACGCCTTTTGTAACCCTCAAAGCCCGAGAATTCTGTCTCGCGAGCTGTAGAAACGTGTCACTGCGAGAGTACATTCCGCAAATGTAGTCCACGAAGCCGGCACCCCGCATTGCGGAAGTGATGGACTCGTGGGAGACAGAATCAAACGCCTTCGATAAATTGAGAGACGCAAGACAAAGTCCCCTACACACCGCGCGGGCGTTCCGGAGCAGGGCGTTGGGGACGAAAATATTCACGGCCACTCCGTCCGCACACCAGAACGCACGCTGGCGCGCATCCACCAGACACAGTTTTTCCAGACGCTTAGCTAGAATCCTATGGAAGTGCCGGAGCGCAATTGACGCGATTGAAATCGGCCGATAGTTTTCCGGCATGTCTGGGTCACCCTTCTTGGGAACGAATATGGTGCGGGAATCCGTAACGTGTTGTGGTAACTTCCCGCAGGCGATAAACAAGTTGAAGAGGCCTGTTAAAAGGTCGATCGGGAGTCGCCGCCAAAGCCGGGCTGGGAACCCGTCCGGTCCGGGCGCTGCCCTCATCCTTGGGAGACTTTTGGCGACTTCCTCAGTGGAAATCGGACCGAATATGTCGTGGACGCATCCTTCCGTCGACTCGCTGGTCGTCGGAGTCGGGTTTGGGTTTCGAGAATTGTTTTTATCCGTTAGTAACGGAACCCAATATGTTATCATCTCGTCGAAGCGTGGCATTGCTGCCGACGCATCGACACCGGATAGGACGCGGTCAGCGACAGTCTTCGGGTCTTTTAACCACTCAGTTACGTTCCGCCGCACATCCCGGCTGGAACGCCCATGGGCGTGTCCCCCTTTTCTGCCGCTTAGTCCTTATGTGCTCATTCGAGACACCTCATGGCTATGGCATCGCGAGTATGTCGCTGCCGCGTTCCAGCCTTGTAGGTCTCCCTAATACTTTTTAACGGTCTTTAGCGGTCTTTACGGTTCTTCAGGCTGTTGTTTGCGAACTTCTGTAATGCCATATAGGCTTTCCTTGTCTTTATGAACGCCCCGTCGCCGGGGGGCCAGGTTTCTCCTAGACTTAGCATAGTGCTTTTAAGCTCTTCTCTTAGAGTTGCAGTTCTTTGACATCTGTATAGTACGTGTGCCACGTTCTCTGAGCCGCCACCGCACTTACAGTTCTGGTTCTCTACCAGCTTAAATCTTTTACGTTGTGCCAGAAAATCACCATGTCCGGAGAGGAATTGGCACGTATAGTGATCCATCTCCATTGGGATTTTCCTTCTATCGATAACTGACGGTATCATCTTTTTCGTCCATTCGACTTTATCTGTTTTTTCATATCGTTCTTGTCATTCCCTGTTTATTTTATCGGTTTCTCTGTCATATTCCTCCTGGGGCATTTCCCCGAGTTGGTGTTTTTGCTTAATGATCAGCTCTTTTATCTGGAGGTCTAATGGCGGTATGCCGGCTATTGCGGTGAGGCAGTTTGTTGAAGCCGTTTTGTACGCACCAGTTATTGCTAGTAAGGGTCTTCTTTGCATGCTGCCGAGCGCTTCACCTCTCTCTCCGATAAGACAAAGCCTACCCTACTGACCTTATGACCGTCAAGTACCGGAGCGGTACTATCATGCGGTATAAGCGTGTCCAACATGCACCTGGCCGTGTCCCCAGCAGACTCCGTGAAGGATCCGTCCGGGCGGACCACCGAACAGGGAACCCTGTCCCTGGCGGACCCCTTACGGGCCCACTTGTACACCTGGCCCCAGACGTTGTCGTTCACCGACGAAGCGAACCCCTTCCATGAGTTCCACTTCGCCCTCCTGACCTCCGACAAGTGAGAATTCCTCAGCCTCCTATATTCCTCCCTGTCGACGACCCTCCAGTCCTTCGATCTCCTGAAGACCGAGATCTTCCTCTTCGACTCATCTAAGCCGTTATGCCACCACGGTGGCTTGGACCTAGCTTTTCCTCTGGACTTAGGCATCGAAGCCTCCATTGCGATCTGCAGAGATATCACAAGAGCTTTTGACGCCCCCTCAATACCACCTTCGAGTTCCTCACTCCTCCTAATTACCTCTTGGGACAGAACCCTCCTGAACCTCTCCCAGTCCGCCTTCTTGACGTTGAAACGTCGCCTATCCGTCTCGAGCTGGGCAACCTCACGGCCGCAGGAAACTTGGTACTTGATCAGTCTGTGATCACTGTCTGTGACGTCAGCGACCACATCCCAACCCCGGACCCCAGCCGTCAACTCACCTCCCCTCGAGAGCGTGACGTCGACATTTGAGGATCCCATACCTGGCTTCCAGTAGGTCTCAAGGCAACCAGGCCGGTTATACACCGTCAAGTTCCTATCCTCGACCATTCCTTCCACCCATTTCCCTCTGGCGGAGCCGTTATGATTGCCCGGCCGACTGAACCACATGGGCGAGTGCCCGTTTACGTCAGCCCCTATCACAACCCTATCGCCTAACCGTTCCAAGACGTTGCCTAACTTCGTCGTGAAGACGTGTGTCGGGATGCTGTACTTGAAGTAAGCTGACACGAAAGTGACCGACTTGCCTCTACCTTTCTTCAGGTTGGCGATCGCAAAGAACCTATTCATCAGGTGACGCACAGCGACGACCTCGATGTCCCTGTTGAGGACCACGATAGCCGCCCCCGCTTGTCCTCCTTCAGAACAGAATACCGACCTATCCGAGAAAACCTCCATACCTCCTACCTTGGCACCCGCCCAAGGAGGCTCCTGGAGAAGCAAAACATCGACCGAATTCCTAAGACTGTGCTCCAGCAGCTGTTCCGAAACGATATGACAACCGTTCATGTTCAGCTGCGCGACCGAGATAGATTCGGACGAGCTCATTTTGAAGAAGAGCCGTAGTCCGTCCTAATCATGCCGTTCCTCTCATACCTGCGCCTCACCGGGCAGCTAGAATGCCCCGCTGTGAAGCCGAGTCCGCAATTGACGCACTTTGGCGTCTTGTCCTTCGCACCACAATCCTTCTGCCTGTGGCCTTCCACAGCGCAGTGGCTACACACGACTTTTCCTCTCTTGCACTTTGCCTCCGCGTGACCAAAGCCTTGGCACGCGAAACACTGAAGGACTTCCGTGAAGGCGACAATCTTGCACAAACCTAATCCTATGAACCAACGCTTCTTGATCAACTTTCCATACACCTCTGGATCCACCTCACAAATCCACCTGACCAGTGGATCTTCGCGCGGCCCTCTCATGAACAGCGGCTTGACCGCCGCTTTCATGCGCTCGACATCCTAACGTACCAAACAACCGCGGTCCGTGTATTAGCGCTGTGCGCTAGTTACGGGCCGCAGAGGTTCAAGGGCGGGACCGTGCAAGCCGGCCACGCCCCCGTGTCGTCTATGGACCACCAGCACCGAACCGACCCCCTTCTGGGGGAAGGCGCGTACCAGTAAGCTATGGCAATGCACCGCCTTTCGCCACCACTGGTCGGGTCGCGGTCTATCCCACCGCTTTCCGTTTTTGGTTACGGACAACCTTCGGCGAGAGCTCCAACCGATAGAGCGGGTAGGGCCCCATGAGGAACGGGTTACCACACGCCGGGGTGTTAATCCACGGTCGCGTACCCGCCATTCACTAGGACCTTTCCCCTGGCCAGCGATCGGCCTTAACCACACAACCTCGTAGGGAGATCGCGGGGCTCCCCCCCATCCCGTGGTACCGTTCTCGTCCCCGTTAGGTGGACCATCATCGGTCAGATGTTCGGCCGTAGCCTACCTGGATTTGGCGGTGTACCGGGCTCTAGGTGGGCCCTGACCGCAGGCGCTCGCCCGCGATGCTTTAGGTAGCAAACCCCCGATGTTCCGTAAAACGAGGGTCGGGAGTCCCCCCCACGCCTAGGCGTGAGTTGCCGACGATGGCCAGTCTTGCCACGCCTCCCCGGGAGGCATCCACTGGGGATCGACCCGCTCTTCTCGGAGTCGCGGTCAGAACTCCCAACGCCCTAGTCCCCGAAGGTTTCGGAGCGTCCGCGCCGCGGGCGCCGACCCCGTCTGGGCCACCCTTTAGTCGCCTCGTACGCCAAGCGGGTAAGACTGACGCCGTATTCTGATCCCCGGTCGACAGGGAAGAAACGCAGAGAGCCCCTGAAGGGGGAACCCTGCCCCGCGCCCCAGACGCCAGCCACGCTGGCTCGATGTAGAGTGAGGCCTAGTTCCCCTAAGGGTTTCGGCCTCCGCGGCGCCTTCGGTTGTCCGAGCTCTCTGTTGTGCGCGTCGGCGCCGCCCGCGCCCCCGGCGCACGAGCGTCCCCTGCAGAACGAACCCTGCGGCGTTCACCACTTCTGCCAACTTACACCTTGACGCTCGTCCGAGCGCCGCAGGGGGTCAGCGAACCGGTCACGTGCTCCGTTCTGCTAGAGCCAAAGCTCATGTTTGTGATACTGGAATTGTTTTACAATGATACAACCTACAACTCTAAGGGAGGGATTACGTTGGCAAGTGAACTAAAGCGCGGTGGAATTTACTAATGGGCGAAAACCTACTACCGAAGGGAGGAATTACTTCTTTGATTCCACTGGTCGGAGTTCATGCTACTAACAAGGTTCGGGCTGATCAATTGCTGCCTCGCAGAAGGCATCGAGTGCTGAGAAAAGTGCTTTAGTGGAGACTAATAGAGTCAGCTCACAAGGCCAGACGTTCCTTGACCTGTGTACTGCTAGCTCTAGTTTTGCTCGGGGTATTACATGTCGAGGGCAGTCATATAGTATATGACTCGGGTTTTCATTTCCCGTACCGCATTGACAGAGGGGTGAGTCACTTAAGTTGAAATTGTGAAGTTTCTCCTTGAAGTTCCCATGTCCTGTGAGGAATTGTGTTAACCTGTGTGTGAGCCATATTGGGGTGTTTGCTCGAATCCTTACGTCAGGGAAGAAGGCATAGGTCCATCGTCCTTTGTCAGAGCGGCTCCATCTCGTTTGCCACTGGTCCATGACACTGTCTCTTGCCTGATTCATGGTAATTATTCGTTGCACGTCGGGTAAAGCTCTCGACCTGATGCGTACAGACCAGAGTTGCGCCTCCAAGTCTAGTGGGAGGGTCCCCGTGTGTACTTGAAGGGCAAGTGAGGAAGTTGTCTTATAGGCGCTAGAAATTCCACTAAGCGGCCTGCGTTGTACAGTCTGCAGTATCTGTCTCCCTTGCCAGTGATGTGCTCTAGTGACCCAGAACTCCACTCCATACATGATTTTCGGCAGGAATACCGCGTTGTAAATGGTTATTGCGTTGCGCCTATCGTAACCCCAGCCTTTTCCCATGACTCCTCTGAGTTTGGTGAAAATCTCATGATCAGATTGCCCTAACTCCTTGACATGAGCCGTAAATGTAAGGTCGCGGTCAATTGTGACGCCGAGATACTTCCCTGAGGATGTCGTCTTAATTGCACCCTGCCCGAACGGGATCCTGAATCCAGGTTGGAGACTGGTTCTCAGGAGGACAGCCTGCGACTTATTAGTTGAAAAGCTAAGTCTGCGCTGAGTGCCCCATTCTAGTGCAGTACTAAGAAGGTTAGCGCCCAGGTTGACCAGATCACGACGGCTATTAGCAGAGCAAGATATGGCTATGTCGTCTGCGTAAGCCTGTATACGACAGTCGTCTGGCATCATGGTGAGTAAAAGTCGTTCCATGGTGATGTTCCACAACAAAGGTCCGAAGATAGAGCCTTGCGGGCAGCCCCTCGTTAGGGTGACCGTGCGCGATATTCCACCTAGAGAGAGAGTGGCAGTTCTAGCATGGAGGTAGCTCTTCGTAATTTTCCTCAGGCCTGGCGGGCAGTGTAGGAACTCGAGATCTTCAATGAGAGCTGTCCAATCTAAGTTGTCAAAGGCACCACTGATGTCTAGGAGCAAGGCCATCGAGTGTCGTTTTCCATTGGCATGCCTATGCCAGTCTACCAATCTACCAATCGCGTCACTAGTGCTCCGTTGTTTGGTGTATCCATACTGTAAGCCGCTGATCCATGGGGCTATGGCCGTGTGAATTCGCGAACATATTAGCCTCTCGAAGGTTTTCCCCAGAATAGGGAGAAGGCTAATGGGTCTATACGATTTCGTTAGGGTTGGGTCTTTCCCGGATCCCTTTGGGATAATGACCACACATGCGTTTTTCCAGATGTCCGGAAATGTTCCTAGCCGCAAACAGTCGTTGACCAGGCGGAGGTAGATTTCGCATATGGTCGTCCAGGCCATGCGGAGTATCTTGCCTGTTATTAAATCACTGCCAGGAGCCTTGGCCGGATTAGACTTCCAGACTGCTGATCGGAGTTCTGGAAGGTCGGCAGGTGTATATTCGCACAGGGTAAATGTTGAGTCGTTGGCAGGGATCACTGGATCGTTAGGTACTAGGGTCTCCAATATAACCCCTATAGATTCCGCTAGCGTGGTCGTGGTGGTACCGTCAGGTCTCTTCATCGCACACGGGATTGCGTCTACTCTTGTGGGGCGCCTTAGCCATTTATATAGATTTCCCCAGCAGGTAACCCCATTTGTACTGCAATGCCTGCGCCAGGATTCTATTTTTGCTTGCCGAAGGGCCGTGGTGTACTCATTACGAGCCAACCGATATTGTGCTGGTTGCTGTCTTTTCGTTCGACTGAGACTTCTTACGTTCTGTCTTAAAACATCTAGATTACCAGGGCGGTTTTAACCTGTTACGTGGCTTGGATTTTGGGATTGCCTTATCAGCTGCCATTGTTATGACTTCTGTAAGCACTGCCGCCCTGTTATGTACCGAGCCGCGATTTAGTCTACTCTGGTGCTGAATGACCAGCGTACCTAGATGGTTTCTGAAAGTGTCCCAATCAGCGCGCTCGCATCTATATCGTAACGGTTTTAACGCATGTACAATGGGCGTAACGGAGTCAATTTTGAATGAGATAAGGCTATGATCGCTCATCATATCTGCATCGGATACTAACCAGTCCTTTATGTGGTTTGCAAGACCACGAGAAAAGGTTACATCTATGTTAGAGGTTCCCCTAGGACCATTAAAGGTCGGTGTCGCGGATGGGCGGTTGTGGACAGTCAAAGAGTATGGTTGTAGGAAGGCCTCGATGAGAGCGCCTTTCTCGTTGGTGCGGCCAGAATTCCAAACTATAGATCTCGCATTAGTGTCGGCACAGATTATGACGGGACCCACAAGTGAGTGTAGTACCGTAGAAAGCTTGTCCAGATAGTGTCTAGTTGGATCGCGGAACCTAAAATACGCAGATACGAAGTGGATTTGCCCCATCTGTCCAGCTTCTATAGACACGACACAAATGTTGCTCGAGGCCAGATCCGGGCGAGCTAGGACTACCAGGTTTGAATTAAACACTATTATGCCAGCGCCATGTGTCAGCAATTCTGTGCCTGGTCGATTCTCACCTGGACTTAAAACAACTCGGACAGGAGTAGCATCAAGACCTACTAAGCGACTGCGACGGGTATATGGCTCCTGAACGAGGGCAATATCAACGTGATTGGTTTGACAGAATCTTAGAAGTTCGTCGTTTGCCGCCGCGGAACGTCCCATGTTGAGCTGAACTATTTTTAAAGTTGCAGCCATCATGTTGAATCCATGTGCGCCGGGGTAGTGCCGTAATCCGTACGCTGGATTAGCTGAGCCAGTGCCGCAGTCCTGGACGAGCAGGTTCTATCAGTGGCCATGTGCTTGCCACGGCAGTTGGCAAATTTCGGTTCGGAGGCCGCGAGTGGACAGGCACTGTGGGTATGACCGGGTTTAGCGCAGTGTGCACAATACTGATCTTTCTCAAAGCATTTGCTTGCCGGGTGTCCATGCCGCAAGCATTTGTAGCATTGAGTTACCTCTTCGAAACGCTGAACGCGGCACCTTTCGAAACCCAGATACAGGGTCGACCTGGAGATGACGGAATAAATATCCGGATTAACCTCGCAAATCCATTTAGTGGTCGCCCTGTCTCTGGGTCCTCGTTTAAAGACCGGTTTAATGGCGCTGGGGTTGGACATTCCCAAGATATCCGGATTCTGTTGTATGAGTTTATGCGATATCTCGCCGGGCTCTAGCGTCGCATCAATCGGCTCTATGGAGACCCTCGGCCATCTGGCCGAGTCCTCCTTAAGGATGTTGGAGCTCTTAGCGATAGACTTAAGGACGTCCGCGGATTCCCTATCCTGCGGCTTGAGTACTAATTTGCCGCTGCGGGCGGTAATGGATTGAAACTTCGGCGTCTTCGTGGCCCTAGACACCAAGTTCCATATCTCCTCCCTGGCCTTGAGCGCAGGAAAATCCTCAGAGGGTGAAAATACAAAAGCCGTAGAAGGGGGTTTCTCCCTGCTATCTGCTAGTATCTTCGTGCGTTTTTGCAAGCGCGACTGAGACCGAGCAGTCTCGGTGCGCCTCGACACTTTGCTTCTCGACCTCCTACCTTGGGCGGCGTCGGCGAAGGTCGGCACTACTGGTTCCACAGCATGATGGATAGTTCTGTCCGACAGCTTCCTCTTCAGGTCGTCGATGATGGCGTCTTTCTCAGCCAAAATGAGCGTAAATTTTTGTATGACTTCGCCAGTACAAAGACGTGCCTCATCAAGACTTGCGGAGTGCGTTGCGCATTTCATTTGCAACTGATGGTTAGCCTGACCCAATGTATTAAGTTTGTCCAGGATAGATCTTTTGATATTGATATCCATTACGCTCTTTTTTAAAACCTCGAGGTTCAGCGTATGTTGAAGCCATCCTACTGCCTCTTGGAGTATTGCCGCGGGATCAAGTGCGGGCGAAATGTCCTGGTTGGCCGATCGTTTGGCCGGGGGTTGCCTAGGGCTCAATTCATCGGTGTGGTTCTTTGCAGTGGAGCTCCTTCTGGAGCTTCCTGGAGAACTGGCCATATCCGGGGTATGGGGACGGTCGACGGTAACCGAATCCTGGTCCAAGCTAATCCTGCTGGGAGGACGCACCAGGGAAACGGGGAAGCGACGCTAAAAACGCACTAAAAGGCGGGAAAATCGCGCTGGGGGGGAGGGATGCGGTCGGGGACCCTAAGTGTGTAGGCGTACCACCTAGGGGTGGCCGAGACGAACCTAACGGTCTCTATCCGGAGACCCTACGACCAATTCCGCCGGAGATACGGAAAAATGAAAATTCCGAGGTGGAAGTGGAGGGGGGGGGTCAAAAAATCGACTTTGCGGATTTGGCCGAATTTCAGTACGAGACCCCGGTAGGTACCGGTTTGGGGCCGATCGGATGATTTTTGGGAATTTTTCCAAAAATTTCGGCCGTACAAAAATCCGGGCGGCCGGACTTAGAAAAATTTCGACGGAAAAATTTTCGAACCAAGTTTTAATACACCCGGTAGGTGTATCCGGCGAGTCCAGACGTGACCCGGTATAACGCGGGCGCCAGCGGCGGGCACGTGGTTACCGAAATAAACTGTTGTATGACTTACCGAGTTTGGGCGGCCGTGTTATTCTTATGGCAAAACACAGAATGTTCGCCCACGGGGGGGCTTTTACTCGGGTCGACTCTAAGGGCTGAAACAGACGACCGGTTTTCGCCGGCCGGCGCGCGCCGGCCGGTTTCTTTTTACATTGAGTTAGATTAGAGTAAACAGACGATACCGTTTTTCGCCGGCCGGTTAGTTCTCGTCGGAACTCGCCGGCCGGCGCATTTACCAGGCTTGGTGGGTACCGGCGACCGGCCGGCGAAAAAACCACCGGTTCCCAGCAAATTACATATAAAATGATTGGAGTGAACACACGACCGGCCGTTTCGCCGGCCGGCGGCCCGAAATTTGTTACATTTCTTACATTATTTTGATGCCCGATTCGAAGATTTTAAAACTTAAACTTATTTATTGTCCTATCTCCCTATTGCCCCCCTCCCGAAAACTCATTCTAAATATGGGGCCATGCCCCTATACACATTTTAAAAACCATAATATTGTATTTAACAGCGAAGATTGAGTTTATGTAAACAATAAAATGATGATACTTGTTCTCATAAAATAAATATCATTCACTGTACCTTCTGTGAGTATTTATTTCTCATTGGTGTTTATTTTTAATGTAATTCAAGGTAGAAAGAATGTTCAAGATAGAACATTTCAGAAAT